>NJDD01002685.1:211506-246401 GCA_002245505.1 Calephelis nemesis
CGATTGAATATGGTCAGTTCATTATTGTCTCGAAGTAAAAATAATTACTTGGTAAAAGATGTTTGTTTACATAATTTATAGCTTCTCGTGACGGGAACTATAGTTATTGTTATTTTTCTCTTTGCGCCCTATTTATTTATTCTTTCTAATAAAGTTAGGTTGACTGGTAGAGAATGCCATGTAGCATTAAGTCCACCTTTGTACACTATAGTGCATGAATTTTAAATAAATAAATAAATAAAAATAAAAGGCCACCTGTTACTGAAAATAATTTTCAGATTTTTTGTCATTAACGTAGTCATTTATTTTACAATAGTTTCTTTGAATAAGCTTTCTCTTAACGCAATTTTAAATTATCTTGATAGGACATCTTGTATTTCCTTTGAAATTATATTGTTAAAGCAGATTTAACTTCCCATAACTGATTTATTATTAATTGTTTATTGTTATTACATAACAAAAATTACAAAAAAAAATTAAATGCATTTGAAGTCTAAACCAAGCTGGTACTAAAGCTGTCAAAATCATATTGAGAGGTGCAGTATTTTTTATTATTCTTATTAGCGGTTCAGTTGTTGGACTTGACTGAATGAGGTCCCGGGTTCGAATCCCGGGTCGGGCAACAAAAAGAAAATTGGGTTTTTCCAATTTTCTAATAAAAAAATGTTGCTCGGGATTGGAAATGTGCCCGGTTGGCAATACGCTTGCCACCTATCACATTGTGGGACTTAGTATCTTCGGCTAGTCGTGGGTACCCTGGTTGTGCCTCTGCCTACCTTTTCGGGGATATGGGCGTGAAGATACTTTTTTTTAAGTTTACCAAATATGAGTAATTAATCACAAATTGAACACCTGTTTGATAAAAGGTTTGTAGGTATGTCAAGAAAAACGCCAGACTTAGTTCAGATTAAAATTTCCCAAAATGGCGTCCGATGTTACTTTTTTTTTGAAATCGCTCACTAAGAGAGTGTTCTGTTAGACTTACAGCCTGGTTAAAAACACTAAACTACGAAGAGACTGAATCTATCCTAGGTTCAAATGCTGGACGCGCTAATTATCTTTAACTCTTCAGTTTAAAATAGGTATAAATATTTTCGTTAGTTGTATAATTTTAATTAGTATTTTGTTTTTGTTTTTTATTTTATGTTTCTTAATTTGATCCTTTTAGATAATTGTAAAGGAATTGTATAAGTTTAATGTAATTGTAATCTATTGGTATATTCTAATTGGTATCCCAAGACACAGGCTTTGCCAAGTTTGGGGATCCCTGGAAAGTCGCATAATTAATATTAGATTCACTTTTTTGTCTTATTCTTATTTAAGTTTAAATGTCACGTCTTATTTTTGGAATAAATTTATTATTATTATTTATTTTGTTGTTAATTTTGAAAACACTTCAATTGATGTACAGACATTTAAATTGTTGTTTTACTTATGTATTTCTTATCTTATATGATAGAAACAGATACAAAACAGGCAGCTCTTTTGACAACTGCCTATAGATACCATAAAGGCTACTGGTACCTTGCTTTAAGATGGCCAGGATCTTAAGCCACATGGGTAAGTCTACAGGCTATCCTAACCCTTGCTACGAAACAGGACAATGGCAAGTACTGATGACAATGTCAACAGTAGCATAGGACTAGGTAAGATGGTAAGAAATATATTACAAAAGATTGTAAATTACTCGCCTTACTTAAAAAAAATGCGGTTCAGTTGTTGGACTAGACTGCATAAGGTCCCGAGCTCAAATCCCGGGTCGGGCAACAAAAAGAATTTTAGGTTTTTCCAATTTTCTAATTTAAATAAAATTTTGCTCGGGATCGGATATGTGCTCGGTTGGCGAAAGGCTTGCCACCTATCTCATTGTGGGACTTAGTGTCTTCGGCTAATCGTGAGTGCCCTGTTTGTGCCTCTGCCTATCTCTTCGGGGATACGGGCTTGAAGATATATTTTTTTTCTAAATTACTAGCTGTAACTATTGCTAGCTAACATTGCTAGCTTAAGTTACAAGTAGCCTATGTTCTTTGAGGCCTAAGCTATTTCTATAAATATTTATCCTAATATAATAAAAATATTTATCTTTACCTCCTTGTTACTAAACGAGGGCTAAAGTACTGCAAGGTTTAACCTTAGTCGGGTCATAAGTTCTGTCACATATTTATTGTTAAATAATAATCCCCTGGGATTTAGAATAATCATTTATTTATGAAAATGAAATTAATAAAACGTATCTTCTTATATTAATTACGTTAACTCCAAATGAGCTCCGCGATTTTCAATACAGGCCTTCAATCAGCGCCGCCAGTCGTCTACAGCAGCACACACGAGGTCCATGTCAATAATATCGGCGGCTGCTTTGATACGGGATGCTTTGAGTGACTCAAGATTGAGATGAAGTTTTGAGCAGACCTTCTGCTCCAAGAGCTGCCATGTAAGGGAAGAGGGCCAGTCTTTGTGGCGGATGAAGTCAATTTCATGTGCTGTCACCCAGTCTTGCTCTCGCTCTAGGGGCTGACGCAGAATCTTGTTGGATTACCTAGGGCCTGTTCTGGAACTTGGTATGAGAAACAGGTGCCACAAGGTCCGTGAGCACTTTGTTTTGATACTCAATCGCATTAGTTTTTACGACTTTCTCACAAAAGTCAAAGTTAAGCCCCATTATGAGACACCTAACCATGTCTGAGGATGGAGAACGGCCTCGCTGGACACGCGGAATACGGTGGCTTGTTTCGTCTGTGCTGTCGGCGTACACCTTATCCGCCGCCATAACGTTATGACGTGTTCCGGTTCGGAGGGTAAGGTAGCCGGTAAACTTACTTTTTCTCGAGGCCTAACATCCCGGCCTCCGGTTGGCAACGCACCATTACCACCTTTGGTGTCTCTAGGCGGCGGAAATTTCTTACCATCAGGAAATTCGTGTGCTTGTTTGCCTTCCAATGTTATAAAAAAAAAATTTAATTGCATTAGTTTTTACGACTTTCTCACAAAAATCAAAGTTAAGTCCCATTATAAGACACCTAACCATGTCTGAAGATGGAGAATGGCCTCGCTGGACACGCGGAATACGGTGGCTTGTTTCGTCAGTGCTGTGGCCGTACACTTTATCATTTTGTTTGTTGTAGCAAGTGTTGCCAACCCCAGTGAATAAAAAAGCAGTAGATCAATCTTAAAAAAAACATTAGAAAACAGTAAAATTACATTTTCAAAACATTAAATCTACTACATATCTCAAAAACCTTTCAATTGGGACATAGAATTAGTTATATAGATGTATAACTTAATGAAACTATTGCAGCACTACCAGTAGTACTTCTTTAATTAACACATTTTTTTTATAAAGTACATTAATTATAATATATATATTATAATATATAATTAATGTACTATTAATTATAATGTAATCATATTATTAATTAAAAATAGGTGATCAAAATTACAAACATTGTTCATTGTTGTATATTACTCTATCCTAAACATTTTCTGTTTCATTGTTTTTGTTAAAATCGTACATCCTTTTATTAAAATTTTTCATATGATTTTCAGTAGCATCAAATGCGTAACATTCGTCTATTTCAGATTTTATATGTAAAATGCCTTTGATTTGTATTAATAACAACACTGGCATAAAAACAGTTGAAAATCGTACTAAAACAGAAAACAGTGTTGTCACGTCAAAAACAGTAAATCTACTGTTAAAACAGTAGGGTTGGTAACACTGGTTGTAGCTTTCCTCCTCAGTAAATTTTTTTTTGTCTGAAAGAAAACATTTTTTCAACAAAACGTGGGATCTCTTCAGTCTCTTGTCCACTTAGGTGCGCAAGCGATGTCCTGTTTTTCTACAATAAGCTCGTAGTCCTAAGTCTGCATTCAACACCCTTTTCACCGTGGTTTTTATTGTTTGTCAGAACATATGACCCGACTAAGTAGTCTTTGTTACGTTTTGATACGGACTATAACATCAACTTAACTTTACTATAACCTTCGTCTTTTTTTGAAGTGAAAACTTCTTTAGCGGCGTTGCACACTTTTTTTTGGAATGGGTAAAACATCTAAATCGTGTCAGGACACGTGACCTAAACGGAAATTTGTAAGACGGCGCAGGGCGCTTGCGCGAAAGTTCGTGTTGTCATGTTTGTGTACGACACCGCAATAAATGAATATTGTATTCTACCACATAAGTAGTAGTACTGTCATATTGATAATTTAAGCAATTCGTGCAAAATTATTCCCTAACCATTCCAAAATATCTAAAATGCACAACGTTTATATTTAGTTTTACTCGTCGTTTTTTTAATTAATAAAACAGGATGAGTTTATATAAGGATTGTATTACTTGTATTATGTAAACCAGGAAAAACAGTATTTTAATTTTTTACATACAAAATACGGGTGGAACGAAGTTAACCGGGATCGCTGATATGAGATAAAATATGTTTTAACCTTAGACCATTTATTATTGGTCTGACGTTTAAACTTGTTTTCGTATTTTTATGTCACATTTTTTTAAATTTTTCGGCCTACAAGTCAGGGCACTATGTCATTGATTGTCTGACGAACATAATAATGTTTTGTAGTCAGTGATTTTTATCGGACTGTGTTTGTAGTATATGCAGAATGTTAAATAATTTCATGAAGTGTTAAATTAAAAACAAAACTTTAACATGTTTATTTTTTGTATAGATGTATGTATGTTTTACAAGGTTGGAATAATTCAAGGTATTTCTTTTTACACTCGCGCTACCTAGGAATACCTATGGATGGACATACCTCACCTGCGGATTGACACTTCGCTGTAATCTTTTCCAGTAACGCTGTATTGTGCTGGAACCACACTTTAAGTAGCGTGCCATTTTTCCCCGTGTTGGTTCCTTTGCAGAATTGGCCAAGTACCTTCCTGCCAGGCAGCTCCTGAAAAGCGAACGTAGGCTTCCTGTCGCTAACACCGTGACATCTGACTAGGTGGTAGAGTTTCGCAGCAACTCGAACGGATTGGTACCACCGCCTTACCTATTCCTGCCGCTATAACGTCATGACGTGTTCCAGTTTGGAGGATAAGGTAGCCGGTAAAAATACTTTTGCTCGAGGCATAACATCCCGGCATCAGGTTGGCAACACACCATTAACACCTTTGGTGTCTCTAGGCGGCAGGAATAGGTAACGCGGTGGTACCAATCCGCGCAAGTCGCTGCGAAACTCTACCACCTAGTCAGATGTCACGGTGTTAGTGACGGGAAGCCTATGCTCGCCTTTTACGAGCTGCCTGGCAAAGGAAGGCAGATGGTCTATTCTACAAAGGAGCCCGGACCAACACTTCGAAACCCGGACCAACACGGGGAAGCCCGGACCAACACGGGGAAAAAAGTACTTAGTTATCTTTGTAAAAAAAGGATGTAAAAAGATATTTTTATGTGTCATCCTCGTAATGTGTAGAGTACGTGTAAAATACATGGGTAGCGGGAGTCGGTAAATGAAATGGGCCCCATAGATCAGACGAGAGTAATTTGTCGGCGGTCGCTTGAGGAATCGCCGCCATTAATATTGCAGGAGCTTATTGCGTGTGGATGGTAGCGGGGAACTATATTTTTTCGCGGAATTTGAGTGCTTAACAATTAAATGTAGTACGTAATATATTGTACGTGAAACATTTCTCTAAACTTTAAAGTAAAGTATCTTCACGTCAATATCCCCGAAGAGGTAGGCAGAGGCACAACCAGGGCACCCACGACTAGCCGAAGATACTAAGTCCCACAATGTGATAGGTGGCAAGCCTATCGCCAACCGGGCACATATCCTATCCCGAGCAACATTTTCTTTTATTAGAAATTTGGAAAAACCCAATTTTCTTTTGTTGCCCGACCGATTTGAACCCAGGACCTCACGCAGTCAAGTCCAACAACTGAACCGCTAGACCACAGAGGCGATCTCTCTAAGCTTTAATTTCAGAATAGCTGAAAATCATGATTTTGATAAATTAAAATACTTTTGTAACAAAACTTACCTCTGGACATATTACACGTACCTATTATCTAACGCAGAAGTCTGCAAAGCTTAGGTTAGAAGATACTAAAACGTATATATTAAGATAAAAAGATATTGAAAGATAAATATTAAGATAAATCGCCTTTGTAGTCTAGCGGTTCAGTTGTCGGACTTGCAAGATGTCCCGGGTTCGAATCCTTAATAAAGAAGTTAGGATTTTTCCAATTTTCTATAAAAAACGTTGCTCGGGATTGGATATGTGCCAACCAAATAACTCCGTCTTCCGGACTTAGTGTCTTGGCTAGTTGCGGGTGCCCTGGTTGTGCCTCTCCCTATCTCTTCGGAGATATGGGCGTGAAGATATTTACTTCTTTTTTTGCAAAAGTATGTATGCTTACTTTATTTGTCTAATCATTAGCTAATAAAAAACCAGAAGATATACTTATATACATAAATATCCCTGGACAAGTCACAAAAATCGAATCTAACCCCAAAGTAAGCAAATTATATGCTCCTCCTGTAATCATTAGGGGATATGGGCGTAAAGATACCTTTTTCTACTTAAATATTAAGATAAATTTACCATACCCAAGATGAAATTATAATTTTGTTTTCCGTTCCCAGTTGAAATACAACATTTTCATTTCGCAATCTTACCCGTGGAGGTATATACATATCCAAACACTTTTATATATGTACATATAACTAACATTTGTGACTAAAATATCATACACTTTTTGTTTTAAAAACTGTTGATTTTAAATATTCAAATCAATATGTTTTTTTTTTCATTTAACATTGGCAGCGCCCCCATTTGCACGCAAACTTATCTGGCGCTAACATTTATTTTAATTATGACCGCTTAAGATCTTATACTTCTTAAACATGGTAAAACAAAACAAACTATAGTTAAATATAGTTATTATTACTAATATAAACTTGAAATATTCAAGGGCGCCAAAAATGCGACCTATGAAAAAGTGGGCTAGGTATAGTTATGGGCAATTTATAACTTAGGCCCAAGAGATTCCCTCAGGGAAAGTTAAATAAATAAATATTCTTCTCAATGTAACTTTGACTTTTTTGAAACTTATTACATGTCCATAATCGTCTTAAAATGAAAAATATACAGCGTGACCCGCGTTAAAGTGCAATCCCGAAAATGGGTGAAATTAGACCGAAAACTATCGGCGAAAATATGCCTGAAATTTTTTTTAAAATAAACTCACTTATAGTGAAATAAATACATACCGTTCGTCTAATATCCGCTTCGATGCTTATGAAAATATAAGCCATAATACGATTGAGGTTGACGTGTTCCGGTTCGGAGGGCAAGGTAGCTGGGTAACTTACTTTTGCTCGAGGCCTAACATCCTGGCCTTTGGTGTCTCTAGGCGGTGTTAATTTTTTATCATTACATGTAAGAACATAAACAAAAAAGATAATTATATTCTACTGTATTCCATGCAATAATTTTTAAATGTAGCAACATAAATAAAAAATTACTATGTACTTATACACATTTCATATTTTACACTATTTCATAAATGTACTTCCATGAAGTGTAATCATAAAAGCTAAGACACACTTGGAGCAAGTAAACACATGTGTGTCGGCATCGCTAATGAGACCTAGAGACCGTTGTCTAGTCGCCTTTTAACTCAGACCATTCACAGCTCACCTGGCAAAATAACGACCACTACCATTTTATTTAAACGAAACAAAATCGAATATAAATTTTGGAGGTAGGTTTAAAAAGTACCATTTGCAATACTTCATACTAGGTAATTCATTCAGCTTGTCTATGTATTGGCAAAAATAATACTTGATTTAATTTGGTCAAATGTTATACACAGACATATTTTCACTACAAGTCCCTTGCAGGGTTAGCAGAATACTTAAGTGACCAGTGTCACGAGCTTTTCAAAATTGCCCAGTTTCCTCCAGTTTAGAATCCTTGACTAACACAAGCATATAATTTGCTTACGTTGAGGTTAGAATCATTTTGTGTGACTTGTCCAGGGATATTTATTTATATATATCTTCTGATTTTTATAAGCGAATGATTAGACAAATAAAGTAAGTATCTCCGCGCCCATTTCTCCGAAGAGATAGGCAGAGGCACAACCAAGACACTCACGACTAGCCGGAGACACTAAGCGCCATAACTCTCCGAGACGCCATGGCGACGTGGCCAGCGACGTCGCCAACTAGTTCGTATTGAGATGAACCGACCACCATGAGGATTGGTGATACGGAACAGGATACCCTATGTCAGGAGACCCTAAAGACCTAGCACCCTATGTCCCTAAGGCCCTAGATGCCTACCAGCCCTAGCAACATAAGGTTTAATATATACTTATATAGATAAGTGCGGGATGTCTGTACCAATAGACCTACGGTAGCAGACGGAACCCTACGGGTAGGATAGGTGGTAAGGAGGTGGTGATATACTCAAAGCAGATCAAACAGGCTCACTTGACCCATTAAGGACTTGAAGGTGTCTTCGCCCCTTTGAGGGGATGGTAAATGAGACAAGAACCAAGGTTCTAATCTCTGATGACGGCTAACGCACTTGGCAACCGAATGGCGACGCTTTGGCGACGCAGGAACGCTAGACCTAGCCATGGCAACGTCACTGACCACGTCGCCATGGCGTCCCGGTTTGTTGTGGCACTAAGCCCCAAAATGTGATAGGTGGCAAGCCACCAAGCAAAATATGTTAGAAAATTGGAAAAACCCAATTTTCTTTTTGTTGCCCGACCCAGGATTCGAACCCGATACCTCATGCAGTCAAGTCCAACAACTAAACCGGTATACCACAGAGGCGATCATATGATTAGACAAAAAAATATATTATGTCAAATTACATTGGTAGGGGACAAACTTTTAAGAATAGTAAAGATGGTGTAAAGGGGAAATTGCTGCAATTTTCTCATAAAGCGTTCCTGCGGAAATAAACTGTTGGAGCTTTTCATTACAGAAAATTTATATTTAACACTAGCTGACCCGGCAGACTTTGTTCTTCATTTTAATGTGGTTTTAGTAAAAAAAATTGGGGTGAGTCTCCCTTATCATCCAGGGGTGCAAAAAATAGTAGCCGATTCTCAGACCTACGTAATATGCTTAAAGTTTGGTGAAAATCAGTAACACCGTTTCGGAGGAGTACGGTAACTAACATTGTGACATGGAAATTTTATATATTAGACTAGCTGAGCCGGCAGACGTTGTTCTGCTATTTTTTTAATGTAATTTTATTTTAAAAAATTAGGTATCACCCTTATCACTTAGGGGTATGAAAAATAGATAGTAGTCGATTCGCAGATGAAATTTTTTGAAAATCGGTAAAGCCGTTTCGGAGAAGTACGATTCTCATTCTAAAAAAACATGTTAGTTATAATGAGATAAATTATAAAAAATAAATAAAATAAAAAAAATATTTTTATTTATGTAACCAAGTTTATGGCACTAGTTACTACCCCGACGAAAACCTGCTTTCACGCACCGGTTAAAAGCAGGTGATTTAGTTTTGGGATCATCTTCCACTACTTTACCTGCAACTGTCGACATAATGTCAAAGCTCGCTATTATCATGTTCCTGTATCCAAAAGTGGTGTACACGCTTGTTGACGGTGATGAATCAAACACGGATTTAAAACTAGGACTAGGACTTTTATCTAGATGCATATTCTGTTGGGTCTCCAGTAGTAGTGTCTTCATAGGAGTTAGTAAGTTAGTTAGTATCTTCACGCCCATACCCCCGAAGCGGTAGGCAGAGGGTACCCACGACTAGCCGAAGAAACTAAGTGGCAACCCGGGCAGGGCACATATCCAACCCCGAGGACCAATTTTTGAAGTAAAACTTCTTTATCGGGTTTGAAAAAAAATTTTGTGTAACATTTTTTCGTTACACGTCCCATTTTTCCGTTACGCGCCATCTTTGTTCTTATCCCTACCAAGCGTGATTCGAAGTATGCTTTCTCCAGCGGAGTAGGGATTGGCAATAAACTTTTTAATAACGTCATAAAGAAAATAACGTCATAAAGAAGTTTCACTTCTTCACGTCTTACGAGTGTACGCTAGTACACGCACACTTTTTTTTATTAGTAAATTGGAGAAACCACATTCTCTTTTTGCTGCCCGACCCGGAAACCAGGACCTCATGAAGTCAAGTCTAATACCTAGGCTGCTAGACCACAGAGGCGATAAGGATAATATGGAGTAACTTAATTATTTATTTCCATCTGTATTTAGGGTTTGGATCAATAGGCGTAAGTTAAGGTATTTATTGATTATTTATATACAGTTATAGTATACTTATAACAATAAATAAAACAAATAAAACAATACAAAATTTTATATTAAAAACAATTCAAACGCATTCACTATTTTATCCAATGTTACCATTCCCCCCAAAGCACTACAATAAAAAATAAACATTTAAACCCATAATTATTGAAACTTACTTAACATTGGCACAAAATAACAAAATAAATTAAAACCATTTAATTACATTTAATAAAAAATATTAACAATCAAACATTAAATGCGACAAATGAATATTAGCTTCGGTACTGGTTTTAAACTTAGTCTAACTAAAACTATTAAATAAATCCTTATTACAAACGATGAATTATTTTAGTTTAAGAGTTGTCTCACAACTAAAGCCTATAACTAAATACTAAAAAATATATTTTTATTAATATTTTAAATATTTTTGATTATGATAAAAATGATAACAAAACTATCTTAAACTATATCAAAACAAAAGGGTTCATAGTATTTTTTTTATTTTGAAAAATCGTCACGACATACAATACTAACATATTTATAATAACTAAAACTAAATGCACTGTAAAAAAAAGTTTGATAATCATATACGTATTGTGTTTGTTGTTGTCTTGAACAAAGAAATTAGTTAGAATTACATTAAAAGTAATGTTAAATAAAACATTATTTAATATTAATTTTAACTAACAGACCAAACAATGAAAAATATAATTTAAAAACAGTAATTATTATTAAAAAAATGATGGTATAAATGAATAAGACTAACATGGAAGAGTTTGATTTTGTACAAATGTACAAATTTAAAAGATGTTACCAAATTATATTTTTTTAATAAGAACTAGCTGATCTTTTTTTATATTTATTATATGAACCTCCTGACAATAACAAAAACTGACAACAAAAAAGGTTTAGCAAAATCCATCTATCCTCGCGATATGCGAAGACCAAGGGAAATGAAGATTAATTTTTATATAATAAGATTATTTGTAAATAAAATGTTTCATTTCTATTTATTGTTGATATTTTTCACATAACTTCTCTTACTATTAGTATTTGTTTGTATTGAACTGTAATGTATTTATTTTTATTTTTACTTTTAATTCTATTAATTAACTAGCAGCTTGTCCCAGTCTTGCATGTTTACATACATTTAAACCTTCTTTTTTATCGCTATCTATTAAAAAACCGCATCGAAATCGGTTCCATAATTTTAGAGATTTAAGCATACATAAACACAAACACAGGAAATGTGATGTAGTGATTATAATGCCATATTGTTGAAATTATATTGGAGTAAATTTTCGATAAATATTAAAAGATAACTAATATAAATTATTACAATGAATATTAATTTTTAATCAACATACACGTCAAACATATCACCCATCCCATGTTTTTCATAGTTTATAAAAAAAATTAGTATCATTTTATAATTTGTAACGATTACTTATACTTATCAGGAAATAGAAAAGGGCGTTGCAAGGATTCTGTATAAAGGGGGGTAGACAAAAAAAATCAACTATATTATTATTTTACGCCCCATAATCAACGAAATGTACTCCAAAAGTTTAACTATTTGTAGGTAGTTCGCCTAAAATAAAAAAGCGTTATTTTAGATAAGTATGTTTAATATATATTCAAAGTTAATTATCTCAAAACGAGCGACCGTAGCTAGATATTTATTACTGGTCAAATAACTATGATTCGTAATCAAATAGACTCATTTTTTGAAGATAAGAACCGGGCATAAATCGTGGTTTTTTTATTCACATTTTGCAAACATTTTTTTTAACAGATTTCTTATCCTCGCTAACATAATAAGCTTGTTTTCGAAGGAGGAGAAGAGCAGTATGATATCGCTCTTCTAGAGAAAGGGTAGTGCCCCCCCCTCTGCCCGTACCTAACTACGCCATATCAAGAAATTTTCTGCGATTTAATTTGAAATTGCAAGTTTTTAACGCCTAACAAATATTTGTTGACGTCACTATCTTTTTACGCGAATGTACTGTATAAAAAGTATTAATATGCTACTTTAGTCATCTAAAAGAAAATTACTACACAGCTTTTATTATCTAATTCATCTTCTGGAATATATGTGATTATACTTTGACGGATCTCTCATTTTCTACCATACTACTGACAACATTCGAGGAGTTCTTCGTTTGAGTGCTCTGACCAGACAGTACTCTATTAATGATATTAGCACAGTCCTTATTTTCAGTAATACTAACATGATTGCCTTCTAGCAAATGTACTGTAACCGTGCCTTCAGTAATTTTGTCCAAACCGTAGTTTTCTTCTAGCACCAGGAATGGTGGATTCTCCTTTGGACGCAGTAAAATTACTGGAGCTTTGATTTTCTCAACTGTTTTATTATTTACAATCATCTTAAGCCGGTCGTAGCAAGAAACAGCGATTGCCCCAACAAATTCTGGTGTATAAAGATTTTGGACTGGACACATTTTCAATGCTAAATGTACTCTTTCCTCGTATGATTCGATTTCTTCAAGCTTCTCCATGAGGGAGGCGGTTACGTCATTATTTGGTGCGATGGTATCTATTGTATGACAGAGAAGATTGTTTTGCAGATGCTTGTCGCTCTTCATACCGAAGGTTAAACTAAGCAATGCATAGAGGAAGTCTGGTGCTCCATCCAGACAGAAAATTGTTCCTGTGTGACCTAGAAATTATTGTAAGTTAGAACCTTCACGACTGTATCCTCTAATGTAGACATAGGTACAACTAGGGCACATACGATATGCCAAAAGAAATACTTAGTCCCACAAAGTGATTAGTGAGAAACCTATCGCCAATAATTTATCCAATCCTGGGCAACCTTTCATTTGAAATTAAAAAAAAACAAATGTTGAGGTAATCAAACGCGATATCTTATGCAGAAAATTCCAAAAGCAGACCATAAAAAGTCAAGATCAAAATAAAAATTCGTACTTCATATTAACATTATAATTGCAAAGTCTATCTGTTGTTCTTTCACTGCTTGAATGCTGAACCAATTGTGATGAAATTAATCAAAAGGTTAAACCCGAGTTTAATCAAACGCTATTTTTTACAAAAATCAACCCCTTCGGGACTATTGTGGAGGATGAAAGTTCTTATGAAAATCTATTTTACGCTAACGAAGTCGCTTCTAAACAGCTAGTAAAATAAAAAAGAACAAGGTAATTGTAGTAAATAAAGTGACAAAGTTTTTGAAGTGTAAAAAAAATCATTACCTTCTTTTTCCAAAATGTTGGCTAATTTGAACATTGGAAGTGTTCCGAAACTGTATCCGAGCATGATGTAAGGCTTTCCACGATGCAGACGAGACCGGATTGTCTGAAAATAAATAAATAAATGAATATCCCAGAACAAGTCACACAAGTTGAATCCAATACAGACATCTAAATATTCATCACACAAATATCTGCCCCCATCTCAATCGAACCCGAGCCTCGTTGTTGATCGGTGATTAGGCTGTACGCAATATTTCCTACAAACATGACAGTCAAGAGGATCATGGGATTGTACATCCCAATGATTAAATAAAAAAAAAAAAATTACTTCGGCTCATATATGACAAAATGCCATTAATGTCTATAGTCTGGATCTGTTGAAGAAGATCAGGGAAATCGATGAAGACATTTGTGACTCAAATTGTTTGTGAGGAGTGAGGGTAGTGTGGTGGGTACCTGGTGCAGCCTGGCGACCAGGGCGTCGAGGTCCTCGTTTTTGTACTCGATGCCGAACTGCAGCACGCATATCTTGATCTTGAGCCGGCGACAGAGTGGCGCCATGGCCGCCGCGCACCCCTCCAGCCCCGGCAACATGAACATCACCTGCTCGTCCTCGTGCACCGACACGTCCGTCTGGGACATACACAAATACGAAAATGTGATGATGTAGCATCTCTGTAGAAAGTATATGTGTGAGTTGTGTATGTGAAGAGGCAATGTGGACTCACGTCAGTGCCGTCGCTGAGCATGGTGGGCATGTAGATGAAGGGCTCGGAGGCGAGCTTCTCCTGTCCGAAGTTCCGCATGAGCACCTTGAGCGTGGCGCCGCCCGCCGTCACCGACAGACTGGCGCCCGCCGCCGCCGTCGACGCCGCCGCCTCCTTCTGCGCCGTCAGCTCCACCAGCCTGAGGACGTCGGAAGCAATTCACTCATTTTCGCCGAATGATACCCCCATTACTAGCACAGCTTTTTCGATGCTGCAACTTGAGTAAAAATCTACCACCTGCGGCTACGACACCAGTGTCATGTTCAGAGGGTAGAGTAGTAACTAGACTTCATTACAGACCTAACATCCCATTTAACTTTTGCAAAATTGTGTCTTATGAGCAAAAAAAATGAGTATTTTTAAGGTTTAACGCCCTACCGTGTAACGAAGATGATTCATTTCAGGTAACTATGGTATGTACCTGTAGTGAAGTAAAGTATCTTCACGCCCATACTCCCGAAAAGGTAGGCAGAGACCCAACCAGTGCCAATAACTGAGGATACTAAATCCCACAATAAGATAGGCGGCAAACCTCTCGCCAACTAGGCACATATCTAATCCCAAGCAACGTTATTTATTTACTTATGTCACCACATGTTTCGCCGTTTTTTCTCCCGACTGGCTAGGCTTGACTATGGTGGTAGCTTATGGTAGTTAGGGTTAAACCTAATTATATTTTAAAATTTTGTTCAAATGTTTAAAACATAATATGTTACAAATCTTAATAATAAGTACGTATAATATTAAAAATATTTGCACACCATAATGTGGTAGAATATGTTGGTATTAACAAATATCTTTTGTTACAGCTTTTAATACACATTTTCGGCAAATAAATAAATTTCATTTTTCAAAAATTTAAACTAGTTATAAATATAAATAAATGGCCTTAAAGTTAAAGTATATGTAATTAAATTATATTTTTTTATCAATATTAAAATATTTTCACACCAAAATGTGGTAGAATATGTTATGTTGATATACTTAAATATTTTTGTAACATCTCATTTACACACATATTCCGCAAATAAATAATTTTATTTCTTTCTTTCCACAATATTTTTCTACACATTATTTACCCTTGCACTGTTTGCCCTTTATTTAATTTGCTAATGTTTAGGGTTAGATTAGATTTGTGGTTGTTTATATTGTTAATGAAAGTGGAAAGTTTTAATCTGCATATATTTTTTTCTATTTTTAAAAAGTCGACGCACAAGTATACTCGAATTATTTTTCATTCAATAAATACTCAAAATGAAAACAAACGAAACAAACAAACAAAATAAAAATAATCATTAAACATACTTATTAAAATATATAATTATTAAAACATACCTTGCGAATGTTAGCGTTCTGATATCCTGTGCGGTGAGGAATATCTCGAATTCTCTCTCCAGAGTTTGCTTGATCTCTACCGCCATCATACTGTCCATACCAAGCTCAGCCAGCGACACTTGCTGCGATACCGTCTTCAAATCCTTAATACCTAGAATATGCATCGATATTTATAGATATATGGCTGTGACTAGTCAAAACATGAAGGATTAACAGGTTTTAGAAGTAACAAATTACTCTTAAAGCCAACTATGCTCACAAAAGTACTGAGACCAGAGAAAGGACTTTTTTTAATAACTTCTAGAATCAACGGTAGTGTTTCTACAGAGCATTTTACGTTCATGCAATCTTTCTGCGAAAATAATAAAGACATGAAACGAATTTACGGCCTATATTAATATTCTGTCTAAGATAAGAGGTAGGGCTACTTTAGATTAGTAACCAGGCAACCACTGTTATTTTTTGATAAAGAACAGAAATATCTTAATAACAAAACTGAATTAAGCCTATCTCTATCTGTAGATATTTAATAAATGTTGGCCGTAAGTCCCGTAAGATTATTCTGTACATGACTCGTTTAATCCATTATTCAGAAAACGTTGATTAAATAGTCACAAGTTAACATGCCCAAACTAATCTGACATATCTAAAATGTTCCTTCCCTTTTGTTTTTGATTCATTTATAAAAGTTAGCATATATCTAAAACAAATAAAGTTAGTGCTTAGAAAATGACCACCAGTATCCCCTTTAGACAGTTTTTAGCATTTATAATGATGACGTGAGAAAACTCACCCATAATTTGTGCGACAGCGTCTACAATGCTGCCACAGCCTGAGCCGCCAGCCTTCTTCTCGGCCACCACCATGGAGGAGACGACGGGCTCGTCCTGCTTGAGGAACTTGTCGAGCGCCAGCAGACACGAGGAGATCCGCTGCTGGAGGGTACCACCGATCTCCAGCTGCACGTCATCGTCTTGCATGTCCGCTACCAGACCGACCTACAACAAATCAAAATAATAACTGTAACATCCCAGTATGTCTTTTGAAAATTGAAAATGTGTTTACAGAGATTTAAGTTCATTTGAAAGAAATTGTTATATACAGTGCGTCAATAAAAGGAATAAGAAAAAAAGAGTGGCGTATGAGAAGCTATACCTACACTAAAACAATCTTTAACGAAAACTGCACTTGTATATAACTAAAAAATCAAGTACATGCATGTAGAAACATGTTTCTAAAGCAGGCAAATTTATGTTACTTTTGTGTAACAGATGAACACGAATCTTAAAATTTCACTCTCCGCTGCAACTTCATACTGTCACTTTTGTGTGACGGAACTTAAAATTTTACTCTCGTCATTTTTTTCATAACACGCCTAAAGAAGTACAACTTCAAAAATAATCTTGTTGTTCATGTGTCTCGTCTCCACAGAGTAAGCCATTCTTTTATGGGCCAATGTATACGGTTTCACAATAAACTTCCCGATTATATGAAAGACCTCCCAGTTTTCCTCCCAAATTTAAGAAATGTGTTAAATGGGAAAAGGTTAAAAGGTTTATACCCACACCATACCATACCATACCATTGCTGAATACTTAGCTGATAAGAACACTTGGGATTAATAGCTCCTCATGTCAATATCTTATAAATAATTACTGTATACATAATAAAAAAAATGTGTGCGTGTACTAGCGTACACTCGCTGAGAAAAGAAGTGAAGAAGTGAAACTTCTTTATGACGTTATTTTTCAAAAAATAATTTACTATATGCAACTTTACAGAAATTGGTTAAATAAAGTTTATTGCCAATCACTACTCCGCTGGAGAAAGTATAATCACGAATTCGAATCACGCGAGGTAGGGATAAGAACAAAGATGGCGCGTAACGAAAAAATGTTACACTATTTTTTTCCAACCCCGATAAAGAAGTTTCACTTCAATAAGGAAAAGACGAGTGCCTTTTGTAAAGTTAATGTGAAATAATATAGAAAATAGGATAGGAAAATAACTATGAAGGTCACATAATATTCTTTTTTGAGTAGTAACATCATCACAATTTCTAAAGTCCTCCATTTTCTTTTTAAGAGTTTTTTCGAAGATTAGAAATACCACTCAGCTTACCGCAAAACATGGCAACTTTGCCCTCGACATTTGACTTTGCCCAGTTATGTATTTCCTAAAAAAACCTATACATACCAAATTTAGCCCTAGTTAGTAAGCACATTTTGTGTATAGTAAAAATTCATTATATTTCTGGCAACACAATGGGACGTACTGTCACAGATCTTACTTTATTTATCTGTCAGACGATGATGAAATTAGGGTGTTTTTTTGCGGGTAAAAACTGTTAAAAAAACTTTTTCGAGAAGTGTTACTTGGAGTTATAGCAGGTAAGTAATTTTTATACATTTGTTATTATATTACAAATGAATGATATAAGACTAGTTTTCTTCGCTAAATGCGTCATTAAATCATAAAATATAGCGGTGGGCAAAGTCACAAGGATATTTTTTAAACATCGTTGACGACATTGCCCAATGTTTCTTTTTCATTAGGGTTGTCTCCCGAGGCACATTTTTAACCGAGCACAAAAAGGAGGGTTCGGAGTTGATTAACATTTAATAAATCCTCCTCGTTTTTTATAATCCCAACTGAGTTTTTGAAGTTTTTGTTAATGTTGATAAAATATGTATCTTCTCTCATGTCGTAAAGGTCAAATTGTGATCTTGTTAGTTTTTAAACTGTTCAAATGAATACGAGAAGAACTGCTCAAAATTAGGTATTAAAACACTTTATATGATACTATTAAAACTTGGTTTCATAAACTGGTATCATTGAATTGTATTTAAATTATTTTTTTTCAAAACAGACAACAATTAGTCCAGAACCATAAAAAACAGATGTGGAGGAAATCTTGGGTCAAGAAAATACAAAGATTATTTCATAGAAATGTATTGTCATATACACAACAACAATGGCTTTCAGTGTGTAGTGTTGTTGTGATTCATATGAATTCTCTGTCTGTCCGTAAGTAGATAAGTCAACAAAGTCTTTATTAATTGTTTTTACTAATACTTAGTAGAATTTATGATTATTTGAACGGTACCGGTATATACACGACAGTTTATTTGTCCGTCTTTGTAGATACACCTATGTCCAAATTAATTTATGCCAAATGTTGATTTTAATATTGCATAGCAATTATATGAAAGATAAATATGTACCTAATAATTGCAAAAGCGTTAAAAAATTATGTTGTGTACTTTGTATTGCGATAAGTCATTCCAATTTTAACTATGCAATATAATTTTTCAGTAAAATTCATTACAAATTTTAAAACTACATTTAATTGTTTCTCAATATGTAGGATTCTACTAAAATGATTTAATAGTTAAATATTGTCAACGATGACAACCCTTGAACAATCGAAATTTTGTACGAAAAATGTACTAGAGGGCTTTTTGACTTTGCCCACTCATTATTAAGGGTAAAGGAATGAGAATATTTGGCGTATATTTTTAACATATTATTGCATTGCTCAGTATTTAAATTCAGCCTTTTTAAAATGGCGATAAAGTTAATATTAACGGAGTTCTGTAATGAGGGCAAAGTCGCCAAATGTATGAGTTTTTTTGCCCAACACCTATAATTGTTATTTTCACTAAGAAATATGGTTTTATTCACTAATTTTAAGTTTTGTGTATCTAGATATGAGCTTATAGTATAATATAGCACTGATAAAATAGTTAATTTGTAAGTATTTTCTAAAGTATCATTAATTGCGTACTTTTTTTGTAAATTTATGGGTAAAGTTGCCATGTTTTACGGTATGTTTCATCGCTATTTTTTTAATTTAATTTTATTAAAGGATAATCCCTTAGTCACAATCGCTTACATCAGCAATAGCTCCCCACTGTACAGCCAGCGCCGGCAGACCAAGCTTATGTCTCCACTCGCAGATCCTCTCCATCACGGAGTTGGAGAGACCGTAGTTGGACTGGCCGGCGTTACCGCGACCACAAGATACCGACGAGAATATGACGAAGTCACTATAGAAAGAACAAGAATACATACACACATATCTTCACGCCAAATCCCTTACGGGGTCGGGACGTCGTCGTCGTCTAAACGGAAACGAGTCGTTTTGCTTCCGAATGGTAGTTTTTAACAAAATTTAACTACAGTCGTTCGTTTTCAATTGTTAACTCTAAACATTTTGTATGGCTATTTGGTAGTATGTTTAGGCAAACTACTAATGGTTATACTGACAAATTATGGTTCGTTGGTTACAGGAACCGGGCTTAAGTTACCAGTAGAGGTGCTGTTTAAAATTATAAATAATTTACGGAGACTTTAGCGAGTTTAACGTCGACAAATCATAGCAAGGGCTCTGAGGAATTTCGTCATCTTTTATTCTAAAGCTGTTAAAATATAGTCCAGTCAATTATAGTCCGGTGAAGTTGTGAAAACATTGCGTTTTTTTTATGAAACGAGCAGACGGATTTCCTGATATTCACGTCGCCTAGAGACACCAAAGGTAGTAATGGTGCGTTGCTCGTCATCTTGGATTCTAAAGCTATTAAAATATAGTCCAATGAAGTTGTAAATTCTCGCGTTTTTTTATGATAATGGAAACAAGCAGACGGATTTCCTGATGGTAAAAAATTCACGCCGCTTGGAGACACAAAAGGTGGTAATGGTGAGTTGCCACCTGAGGCCGGGATGTTAGTCCTCGAACAAAAGTAAGTTTACCGGCTACCTTACCCTCGGAACCGGAACACGTCATGACATTATGGCGGCAGGAGTAGGTAAGGCGGTAGTATCAATCCGGGCGAGTGACTGCGAAACTCTACCACCTAGTCAGATGTCACGGTGTTAGTGACGTCAAGCCTATTCTCGCCTTTTCCGAGCTGCCTGGCAGGAAAGCAGATGGTCTATTCTGCCAAGAAGCCCGGACCAACATGGAGAGGATTTTCGTCATCTTGTATTCTAATGCTATTAAAACTTACCGCAATTGTGGACACAATTTCCTGGACAACTTGTCCAAGTTCATGGTAGCCTTCGCTTTAGGGTCGTATGAGGTCTTGAAAGTCTCTGCTGTTTGGTTCTGGAAGATGGAATCCTTGAGCACCACAGCCAGATTGAAGATCGCCTCCACCGTTCCCATAGCGTTGGCCATTTTGAGCATTTCTTCGCATCCTGACTCGGTAGTGACGTCATGGGTGGAAATTTGAACGTCAGCTTCATAGCCGGCCCATGCCCTAATAAAACATTGGTGTTATAAGACATGTTATTATTGTAAAATTTCTTGATAAATAACAATAAATTTAGAGGATAAGTAAGAGTTTACACCTTTTTATGGCTTAGGGTATGAATTGCAGCTAGCCTAAACATCTTTGGTATTGCTAATAATTCGTTAATTACTCATATTTTTTAAAACGCCTTAAAAAATAAGGAAGTTATGTGATCGACTCATATGCCTATTTTTTATGGTAATCGATTCTTCTGTAATTTCTTAACCATTTAAAAAAATATATATGAAAGGACGGATTCTTCAGGTCGTCCTATTATTATTAAGTCTGGATCTGATAATGTTATTCTCAAGAAATCGAGGAAAATGGTAAGAAAGATGATTTACTTATTGAAGTCGAATTCGATTTTTTGTAGTTTTACTGCGTTTAAATAATAATAGTATAACAAAATCAATATTAAAAATCTGCGGAGTCTCTATCAAACAAAACAAATCGTAGAAAGAAAGTTATGCCCGTCATAAATAAAATGTGAATTTCATCGATTTTATTTCAATTTTTATCGATTAAATTGTAACGATAATTTCACTCAGGTGGGGACCTAGAAATGTGTACCTATCTATAGGACTTAAATACAGCGGGTATTAAACACAAATATAAAATATATTAATTTGCTATATTCGTCATATTAATAATCATTTTTCAATAAACCATCACTTTGGATTTGAAGCACCAGCATGATATTGACATTTTGTTGATGTTGTTTGATTATTCTTATATATTTCTATTTATTGATGAGGTAATTAATTTATTAATTTATACAATCTATTTAGTATATTTGATTTCCAATCAAAAAGTTTAATAATTTTAATATAAATAATTATTATTACAATAATATTATCCTTTAGTTTTTCTATTATTTTTATAATTTTAAGAATAATTTTATCAAAAAAATCATCATAAATATTAAACGCTAAAGAAATAAATTAAACACACAGGGTTCGAATCCTTTGTAGCTCATAGTATTCGTCGGCTTCAGAAGAAAGGGTAAAGGTTCAATTCCCATCTAAAGCGATTTTTATTTTTTTTTTAATTATTAGAAATCTAAGAGATGCCTCTATTTCCTTGATTTCCACTTCCTAGTAGTTACCTTAATCTTGATGCTTGGTAGCCATTAGTGACTCCTCGTCGTGACGTCAGCACTAGCTTCCTCGCTCCTCTCATTATCATCCAATCAGCAAGCTCCAACCCAAAACCACCAAGTCCTCCAACAATTATAAAGACGCGGTCTTCTCGGCACATATACCTGAATTGTAAAGAATTCATAATTAAAACATGTTAATGTTTGTAAATAAATCTCTGTATATATAAATGAAAAATCTTTATTTTTGTCTTTATTCATCTATATACATAAAAATCTCTTTATCTATATATATAAAAATAAATGCCACTTTTCGTTGTAATTTTAAAACTCGAGAACGGGCTCACCTATCCAACACCAAATGTTTAGGCTTTGTTCGGACTATTTAGTAGATGATTTATGTGAAGTTTGCTTAAAATCGGTACAGCAGAACCGGTCCGGTCATTTGTTACAATGAATGTGATAAATAAAGAAATTGATCATATTTTTTGTAACAAATGAATTCAATATGGTGAATCATTTTGTTAATGGGTATTTTTCAATCAAATGAAACTTTTTCAGATGGGGATTGTGCTGTCATATTGAAATATTTTTCAGTTGTTTTTTTTATTTTTTGTTTTGTTGTGTTATGTCATTAATATTCAATGTATATGTAGCGAAGCACGTAACGGGTTGCTAGTCTTGTATAAAATACTCGTTTCATAATGTTAGTTACCGTATTTCAACGAAACGGCTTTACCGATTTTCATCAAATTTTATTTGCAAATTTATTTATAGCCGAAGCCACTAAGTCCTCCACAGTGTGATAGTGGGATAGGCCTAACGCTAAACGGGTACATATTCAATCCCGGGCAACGTTATTATTTTATTAGACAATTGAAAATAAACATTTTAAATTTGTTTGTTGCCTGCACCGGGAATCGAACCTGGGGCCTAAAGAACTGATTTCCGACGTCGGACAGATAGACTACACAGGCGATTAGTATAATACATGTATTATATATGTACTACATTTACCTTGGAACAGCTGGTATAGGCATGTCAGTTGGCAACACGGGTCCCCTTGCTCGTTCTTCTTCGCGAATTTTAACAACAACCTGAAAAATAAATATGGCTTACCTTTTTTGTCTTAACATTTGATGGTTTTTTATTATCCTATGGCCTCAAAACACCTATCGTTGAAGAACTTAGCAATTTTTTACTACATTTCAGAATTTAAGTCAAATGTAGGTTTTGATACTTCTAGATTTTAAGCTATTTTTACTGCTTTTCTTATTATCAGGAAAATGTTCATCAGTTTAATGTTTTAGCTAGTTAATATTTAATAATACGTCAAGCAATAATCACTACAATAGCAGTTCTTACTTTTGCTCGAGGCCTAATATCCTGGTCTCAGGTTGGCGACGCACCAATATCACCATTAGTGCTTATAGGTGCCATGAATTTCTTACTATCAGGAAATCTCTCTTCTTTTTGTCGTCTAATAAAAGTAAGAACATTTCTGTCATTTACCTTGCCCATATGTTTTCCGGCCGCCATGTAACGGAAGGCCGCTTCGACTTCATGCTTTTCGAACAAGCAGTAAGTTAGAGGACGAACAGCACCACTTTCGATTCCAGACAAGAGGAGATCTTGAAGATTCTGTGCAAATAAAACAAAGTTTTAATATATATATTTCTTCTTGAGTTTATATTAAAATCATCTTTTATCGTACAAGTTCGTCATACTTATTATACATAGGTACATACATTTTTATATAATTACGTAAATATTGGTGGAAGAGTACTGTGTAGTAAGTTGTTCGGGTAGGGATCCACCGCCTTACCTATTCCTGCCGCCATAATGACCCCGTCATATTCCGGTCCGGAGGGGAGGGTAGCTGGTAAACTTGCTTACTTGGCCTAACATCATGGCTATAGGATAGCGACGCACCTACATCATCTATAGTATCAATACATATAGGCTGATAATATATCTAACCATCAGGAGAGCTAAGTGCTTGTTTGCAGTCTTTTATCATTAAAAAATAGGATCTTATTGTGTAGTGGGGATGTAATAAACTGAGTAATGTAAGATAATGAAATGATTTTATAATAATATTTTAATTTTCTTGTGTACTAAGAGTGCGTATTTTTTCGTCGTATTCTAACGTAAGAGTCGTTTTATGGATCTTTGAGTAAGTTATTTTTTTTTTAAACCCTTTTTTAAAACCTTGAGGGTTTGAATGGCTAAGTTTGATACCTACAATACAAATGAGAATACCTACATTATCTGTTGATTTTTGTTGATACCCTATTTCATGCTAATAAGTAAATTCTTTATTAGCATGAAATAGGGTATCAACAAAAATTGAACACTAATCTATATTCATACTTTTAAACAAAAAACACTTGTACTGTTTTACGTATCAATACATTTCGTATACGTGTGTACTGTGATACGAAAAACAGTACAAGTGTTTTTGTTTAAAAATATGAATATTTGGAAGTTTTACCAAGCGCCGACGATGAAAAATATCAAATATACTAATATATACTTATGTTTCTATAATCTAGTACGTAAACTATGGTATATTTTGTTTGTTTTAATTTACTAATATGTAGGTATTCAAACTCAAACTAATATGTTATTTAATTAAATAAATAAAATTGCAATTTTTTTAATTAGGTGACAATTCATAACTATTTTTATTCAATTAATATATTTTATTTTTGTATATATTATGTACATTCATAATATGCAGTGACATACGACTATATTTATTTACCGAAATTAAAATAATGAATTATAAAAATATTATTACTACTAGGTTATATTTCGATATTATTTACATTAAAAAATGTGTGTCATTAAATGTTTAATTATTTCCATAATTAAAATTTTCATCATTTTCGTAATATCACGTTTCATCAATATTGCCTATATTGAATCAAAATTTTTAATAAAAATTTAAGTTGCTTAAATAGTATTAGTTTATTACATGTATGATTTATTACAGACTAATAAAACGTCGGTGTTTAAAATTGTTTTTTTATTCTGGTTTAGGTGAGAACCTGACCGGCTTGCATAGTTTTCATCTACCGTCTTTCATAGCCATTTTATATTATAGTATCTTTAATGCATAAATGTCTTGGCAAAGCATTAGTAAAACACGCTCGAGATCAATCATCTAAGTATCTTATCTGCAAATAAATACATTTATTTTTTTAAAATACGTACCCTTCTAAACTCAAGACTCTGCTCGAAAATGTAATCCAACATAATGCCGTGGAAGGAGATCTCCTTGAGGAAGCAGTACATCCCGATAGGTGTATTGTTGCTGATGTCAAACTTGCCGATCTCGAGGAAACGACCTCTGTATCCGAGGCAACGTACTGAAGCCTACAACAATAATTAGAAAATAAATGTATACTTCTAATTACTCATAATAATTAGAATATTTAGCAGAAGATAGATCTTGTGTATAACTACCTGTTGCCCGCGTCATTGCCCAGGTGGTTATTGATCCTTCAGGGACATTTTTTTGTGATCAAAATTAGGTACCTTGTGTGTCAATCAAAGTTACCCTTTACGTGTGTGCCAAATTTCGTGAAAATTGACTCAGCAGTTTTTGCGTGAAGTAGTAACAAACATACAAACTTTCGCATTTATAATATTACATGTCTTCATATTTTTTGTCAAAATGTCGGTAAATTGTATGAATTTTGACTATATTTTCTTCGATTTAAAATCACTTGAACATGAAATTTTTTTTTAAAAATGTCAATGATTGTGTTATCAATTTTTTTTTTATTCAAGAACAACTATACAATGTAATAGGGTATTGAACTTTCAAATGCTTCTCCTGGAAAATCACGGCAGATGCACAAGTGACGTTATTGCACCGGAGGTACGATATATAGAGAATATCGAGTGCCAGACCTCACGATCCTGACAAAACTGTCTGGCTTCCTACACATTCATTACCCTTTTCATACTGTAGTATTTATAAGAGGGTAGTTGCACGCCCACGGACGGTTAGTCAGTTGGCAATAAACGACGTAACCAGCTTGCGGTGTTTCATTGTGCTCCTTGGGAACATACACCACAATACAAACACGCCGGTTTCGGAAACTCTTGACACCACCCTCGGATAATATTATTTATAATATTAATAGGATAATACAACAGTATAGTCTTATAAAAATGAATAAACTCCATAAGAATATTTAGTTCAGCTATATCTTAAGCTAGTTTCTTTATCTCGACACTATGTAATTAGTTACTATTCATCATCTTATTTTTTTGTACAAATTTTAAATTCATATCAGCTCTAAATGAATTCTGTTTCAAATGAAGCACGTATGAACTTATTTCCAATTCTAAATCGCACTTTAATTTTGAGTATTCCCCAATTAAAATTTTTAAAACTTCATTTGTAATATTTTTTGAATTTATAATGAAATTATTCTCGATTTTTCGCAAAGTTCATTATTTCAAATCTCTAAAACCCATTTACAATTTTATACTCACTTGAAGTTTCTCATCAGCCAAAGAGTTCAGCACCAAGTCCACTCCCTTTCCATTGGTTTGTTTTCGGATCATATCTTCGAACGACGTGTCTCGAGAGTTACCAATGTTGCAATCTGTAAAAGATAATTTTTATTAATCTATGAGAATCGTACAATACTAAGTTAACGCCCATGTCCAAGAAAGGGGTAGGCAGAGGTACAACCAGGGCACACATTACTAGACAAAGACATTAAGTCCCACAATAATAGATGGCAAGCCTATCGCTAACCGGGCACATATGCAATCCCATGCAACGTTATATCATTAGAAAATTGAAAATGTACATTTCTTAATTTTTTTTGTTGCCCGACCTGGGGTGGATCCCCAGGTCGGGCAACAAAAAAAATGCAAGACCTCAAGAAGTCAAGTCAAATGTCATACTGCTAGACCGCAGAGGCGGCTAACTTTTCTAACCTTATCTAAAGTTAATAAATTACGATAAAACTTAGGGTATTTAGGGTTGGGTATATAGAAATTTTAGCTGTAGGCTGCGTCTGTGTACCTCAAGCTAATTTTTGAATTATAATTATTACAGTGTCCAATATTGACATTTTTGGTATATAGTAAAAAGTATTCATTCATTCATTCATTTTTCCTTATAACCAAATAGGGAAAATTGTCTTTAAATTTTAAAAGAACAGGGCTGTTACCATAAACTCTTAATACAATATTTTTTTAATTATACTACGAGTAATTGTCATTGGAGAAAGACAACCTCATGACGTACATCATAAAGTTGCTTATAAGGACATTTAACAAGATGGAAATAATACTGCTATAGGCGTTCGTAGGGCCCAGACATTAATCACTACAATAACAGCTGACTTACCAAACTTGTTAGAAAGTCATCGATATTTACCTAACCGTAAGATACATCAGTAAAATCTATGGTAACGTGAAACCTGTGTATATTATGGTGACCTTAATGAAGGTCAGGCCTGGAGTATTAAAGCTTTACTTATAGTAGCCTGACTAGTTTCTTGACTATCTTTTCTGGTGTGATAAAAGTGGAACCTTCCCTATCGTAGCGCAGAGTCGAGTTTCAGGTTAGATACTTTTGAGCCTTAAAAGGATCAAGATCTGCTACGAGTAAAATGTGGATATATAATGAATCTTCCGAGCACATAAATCCTAGGCAACGTTGTTTTTATTACACAATTTTTTTGGTTAATGTTCATGAAGTCAAGCCCAACACTCTATTGCTAAACTTTACAGGTGATATGTTTCTGATGTATCGCAAAGTAGTACCTTTGAGTTGCGGGAACAGTTTCTTGACGAAGGCTCTCTTTTCCGGTGTACCAACCGTGGTGAAGATCTCACAACCGTAGTGCAGGGCCACGTTAATGGCCGCCTGACCCACCCCACCAGATCCCGCATGGATCAAGATTGATTCACCGCGCTGCATCTTGCCCACCATTATCTGGGGGGTAAATAAATAAATACACAAATTGAATCGTACCAGAGGTAAACTAAATATATGCTAGTGTTACGGGTTTTAGTCAACGAAACTAATACACAGAAATATTTAAATAGATTCCAGTATAAATTTGAGAAATTAATTTCATGCATCTGGATGTTCGTCACATTCACCCGATCGAGAATTCAACCCAAGCCTTTGGCATTAGGCTTGTTCGCTAATCCTTCGACCAAGAAAGGACATCGATTATGATATTGCATAAGGTATAAACATAATACCATATCAATAATGATTTTATGTATTTAAAAATAACGCTAAATTGGCCATGGAAATTAGATTTTACTCTTATGTTAATTTAATATTAAGTAAAATTGTGAGACTATTTCAAAATATTGAAGTCTAAAAACAAAAAAAAACAATTATATTCTTGGACAAGTCACACAAATTGAATTTAATCCCAAAGTAAGCAAGTTAGGTATATGCTTGTGTTATGGGTGTTAGTCAGTGATACTGATACATTGAAATAATTAAATAGATACAAAAATAAATTTAATAAACACCCAGACCCGGAAATGCAAACATCTAAATGTTCATCACACAAATGCCTGCCCCCGACGGAAATCGGATCCTAGTCTCGCGGATGATCGGTGTAGTTAGGCGTGTACACTAGCCACTCGACGTCCAGGTCGTCTTTCCAAATAAATTGCTAAGACGCTCCTAGTTCCAAAAAATAGCATTTACCTATTTTTTATCACTATCACATGGTAAGTGACATATCGTTCAATCTGAATAAACAAATTAATAAAAGCATCAAAGGAAAGAGGTTAGTACAATCTCACCATGGCATAATAAACGGTTCCGTAAGCAACAGGAATTGTGGCCGCTTCCTCAAACGTCCACTCTTCAGCAATACTCCACGAAAGAGCTCTGTCACATTCTACCATGTTTGCCATACCGCTGTTCATCACCATAGCCATTACCCGTGATCCACTGGAATCAAAACGATTGTTTACCGCCTTGGAGAAAAGGAATCCCGGTTTCACTCAGAGTTGCAGATTAACAAGGCTTAATTAACTTATTTAATGCATAAAACAGTTTCCGTGAATTTATAAGTTGTTATTATCGGAAGTGTTAGGCCAATTATTATGCAAGTCTATTGGCTACACTACTCTCCACACCGAACACCCTGACACTGATATTATGGCAGCAGAAATAAAAATGGATCCACCTACCAGGGAAAGTCGCTGTACAGAACTTCACCACCAGTGGTTTTCCTGGTAAATACTCATTAAACTTTTAATATCCTCTTACGAACGGCCTGGTAGGAAGGATAATCTATTCCTTACAATAATCCTATAATAAAAAGCGATCCTTCTTATTACATGGTAATAGGGTTATTATCATGGTGATGATGGGTTGCCTAAAACAAGATACCTCTTCCAAAAATGGGTGCAGTACCCATTGTGTTATCAAAAGTTTTGTTACTGGTTTTGTTTTTTAAATTTGGTGCCCTAGGATCTAGGTTCAAGTTGGACATTGAACGAATAGAACACCGAACCGTCTCACCAATTCTAGAATAGCTTTGTATAAAATTATGCTGTTTTATATTAAGGTGCATTTTTGGTCTTTCATCCTTGGTTGACTTCCAAACATTTGTCATCTTCTTACACGCTTGGTTAGCCATGGTAATGGAAGTTTAATACAACTTACTTTGGAGTTCTGCCAACAACTTCGAAACCTTGTACACATTCCTGTGCCAATCGTCCACGAGCTACAGCATCAACGGTGACACGACCTGTGGCGGTCATTACGTCACGGAAGTTAAGGGCTGCACAGTATACCTGGAAAAACATCAGGCTCTTAATTTTAGAAGAGCAGACTGGTGGGTAGGTAGAATTAGGTTAGGGTAAACCCTAACCACAAAAAAACACTTTGATGAAAGAAAAACATTTCAGATAGGATCTGAACTTAAAAGGGTACACACGTTTTTTTTTCGCCGATGGGCTCGAATCCTTGGCGGAGACGAAACTGTTTTCTTTAAAATGTTTTAAAAGCAGTTTTTGTAATCAGAAATGCACACATATAACAAAAAGCAATTTGATAAACACTTAGACATTTGTACTAATCCTCCATAAGTTAGAGGCAAATACCATCTTACTAAAAAAATAACCACTTTTGAACAAATGTCTTCAATATCATTTTCAACCAGTAGCATGTTGCTATGTACACCCACGGCTATCATGTCATGTTTAAATTTTAGAGAATCTAGTTAAACCTAATGTCAATTTTTTTGTGGTAGGACCATTGACCTCTAAGTATATGGACATGAAATAGTTACCAAAAAAGCCTGCCGCTGGCTACTAAATATGGCTGCCATTTGACATTACTTAGGCTGTCCAAAAACGTAAAATATCGATATCGATACATAATATATAATCTTAAAATCAAAAATTTTCAATAAACCCCCGACAAACCAATTTTTACGATAGTTACGTTTCCAACGATAAACACACACTATCGCACACATTTTGATGTGCTTTAGACAAACTCCAAATATAATGAAACACAATACAGACAACTTTTAAAAAGTATGATCAAACAGCAACCTCCCAGTTCTTTCATTAGGTCCTTGTCAAGGTATTCACTGTAATATTTATTGCGTCTATAGATCACGGTTCTATTTTATCATCGCCATGTTCTTGTCCGCACACTTATTACGTAAAATACCTATTTTCGATTTCGACAAAATTTGGTAAAGTAAGTGTTTTACCTCTCAATTGAAATTGCTACTAATGTATAGCTACTCAGTTGACTTATAAATAGGGAAATGCAATGAAAAGAAAGAAATAACATTTTGTAACTTTTTACCAGCAATTTTTCTTTGCATTGTGATGTGCAAACATGTTTACTTTTACATAAGATATCTCCTTATTTTTATTACAATATTCATTATCATTTAAAAAAAAATGTGATCAGATTATATTCAAACCACTTTCCTTAAATAAAAGAGAGCACTTGAAATAATTCTTGTAATGATAGACCATGATTGATATTTTCAGTGGCAATGGTATACATTTTTATCTTGACCAAATATTATTTTCTGGGAACGTAAAATAAAATATCGACAATTGTAATAGTATACTTCACTATAAAAATTGAACACTAAATATGGATTCTTGGCAAGCCTGACAACTGTCATGACATCAATTTAAATCGACGCCAAAATGAACATAGACAAAAATGTCGTTATCTCTTTCGGCATACATAATATCAACCTTTGTTAAAAAGAGACAAAGAGATGTTCTTAAGTTATATGTCGATTCCAACAGTATTTATACAACTAAATTTGCTACATAACATTGTTGCACTTCTTCATATATTCCTATTTCTATGGGTAGGACTGATAGATATTATAATGTCTACTCGCCTCGCCTTTATGTTTTTCTTAAGATAGTACAATTATTATTAAGCTTCCTTTCACAGTAAGGCTTAAAATGCTAGACTTGATTTTGCAACGGATGAATGCTATCTTTAGTGGCTACGTTCTTATATAATTTCTAAATTACTATATTAAAGCAGCTTATTTAAGCTATCGGGTTCCTCCTAAAAATGATAAAAAATTACAAAGTCGTATTCCTTTTTCGTATTTTGCAGAATAATTCCTGAAGTGGTGAGAAATAATGGTGATGTAACTGCAACAATGATTTTGTGAAAGACAGAGTACTTACATGAAGCAATATACTCTCGGGCTTTTTGAAAACGTGTCCAATCCCTCTCAGCGGCCCTTCTAACCACCTCATGGAAGACAAGTCTCCAATGGTCACAGTGTTCACGTACGCGTGAGTGGCGTTTACAGTTTCTAGATCACCTAACAGTAAATGTCTGTAAGTCCCCCATTTGCCCTGAAAAGAAACAAATAACAGTTATATTTAGTGGCCGATTTCAATTAGAAATAGGACTTATTATTTCACCTTACAGGATTTTCAGCATCCTTAATGGTGAGGTATTTCACCACATGATAGTGAAAGAACTACAACATGAGTTTTGCACATAGGTTTAGTTCTATGATTTTTTAATCAAATTTACCATAAAAAGTTTTTAGTAACGCATCTTTAAAGTTTTAAAATAAATATAAATAGCATTTCTGTCGATTGGGACAAAGGGCAAGTATTAAACTTAAAATATTTTTTAAGCCATTTATTATGAAATCTTATCTGTTCTTCATTTAGGTTTGATAGATTTTACTGAATAGTTGGGAAGTTATGGGTCAACTTTAATTGCTTCAATTTTTTCATCGGTTTCTAGTGGCTTTATGGCATATGGAAAATTTGATGCCATTTTCAGTGATTGTTCTTTACTTTTTAGGTATTATAAAGTATATGTACTTATTCATAGGTTATTACAAGGTATTTTTGAAATTGCAGCCTCTACTTATTAACTTACAGTTCCCACAATACTAGCTTTTACCAGCAGCTACGCTCGCATTTAAGTCATCAAAATCCTATGTTACTTTTAATACCTCCAAGAATGTATATAAAAGTTTCATGATGATTGATTTGATAGTTTTCACGTGAAAGTGTAGCAAATAAACTAGCATACTTATTTATAATATTACTAGGGTTGTTGTCAATAATAAAAATAAAAATCTAAAGACTAGCACTACCACCAGATACAACTTTTTTATACCACTTTTCTAATATTTGTGATGTTAGGTGAAGGAATGTATAAGGATTGACGATTATAAGACATAATCTAAATTACTGTTTTTTTCAAAGATCAATACGTACTTTAGACTTTAACACTATTTTACAAAACAAACATTTCTACATACTACATAAGCTATTACTTACATCTTGATAAACATTTAAAGCCAGATCCTTGTCCAATTGCTCTTCATAGAATTCCAAGTCTGGATTGAAGGGAGGTGCTGATGGATCTGCAATGAGGATGCCTTGGACTACTTCACCACCAGGTTCCTTCCTCAAACAGTTCACAAGACCTAATAGGCCATTGAAGGGTTCATTTTCATTGTAAATAACTAACTTCTGTCCTGTTTTGAGTTCTTCCTTCACTTGATCTATCCATGCGTAGCTTTCGTCATTCGTAACCAATTTTACGAATTTAGCTGGTTTGGCACCAACCCTCTTTCTAAACATCACAAAGTATTCCAAGCCTGTATCTTGAATTGAAATTATGTCAAACTTGTCAGAGAAAGCTTTGGGATTGATAAGTTCTTTTTCACGACTGATAAGGAAGCACTTATCACGAAGACTACCAACTGCTTGTTGTAATACCTGAAAATTTGTTTTCATATAATTTCATCTTATTCATTTTTTAAGCCTCGACGGGGAAAGAAGGGTGTTATATGTTTAAAAAGAAGGGTGTCTGTGGCATCAAAACTCTTGAATGAATGGAGCGATTTCGATGTATTTTTTAGCTATATTACTTAGATTTAATTGTAAGAACGAAGGTAAATGGGCAAATAAGTCACATGGTAGAAAGTCAATTGAGGTTTGTTATTGTTATATAATATATTAATGAAAAAATATGTACATTTATCACATATATCTAATAATGATAAGTAAGTAAGTATCTTCACGCCCATATCCCCGAAGAGGTAGGTAGAGGCACAACCAAGGCACCCACTATTAGCCGAAGACACTAAGTCCCACAATGTAATAGGTGGCAAGTCTATCGCCAATCGGGCACATTTCCAATCCCGAGTAACATTTTTTTTATTAAAAAAATTGGAAATACCAAATTTCCTATTTGTTGCCTGACCCGGGATTCGAACCCGGGACCTCATGCAGTCAAGTCCAATAACTGAACCGCTAGACCACAAAGGCGATATCTAATAATGATAAAAAAAAATAATATCTAATACTCTATAAACATATCTAATAAGTTAGTTAATATCGTAAGTATATATTTTGGTAGGATTTCTTGGATTGGTAATACAAACGCATTTAGTTCTTCTTCTGCATAATTATTTTGTTACGTTTTGATTAGAATGGCATCTTAGCAAACTTTTTAAACAAGAATATAAGCCCTTGCCTTAGTTTGGCAACGAACTTTAAGCGATTTTCGTATCAATAGACAACGTGTTATTCACCAATAAGGAATACGTCTGTTTGTTTGTCTAATGCTGTAAATATGTTTAAATTATTGTCTTATGCTGTTTAAAAATATTAAAATGTTTTTTGATTTAATTCCTTTTGATGACTTATATTTGGTGTTCCTGTGGTTTAAATTTCATTAATTAAATAGTCAAACTACTTACATGTTTGTCTTCTCTGCTTAGTAAATTGGAGCCAACGAACAGAACTGTATTTGATTCCCCGGCGAGGTTTTTATTATCTACTACAATGTGAGATGGCATTTCTATTTGGTTTTCTGAAACGACTAGTAGTTCTGGTGTAACCAATGGCAGGTCACCGAGAACGTCTGCAATTTGTTCCATCACGGGATCTGCGTTATTTTTCTTATATTCTTCATCAACCAATTCTATAACTTTGACTTTGTATGTTTGTACATTTTCAAGGATTAGTTGAATGTTAGCCCTTAAAATGTCTTCCGTCTGCAAAATAATGTAAGCATAAAGTAAAGATTTCTTAACTTTTAAAAATTTGTGATCTATGAAAAATTGTTTTGAATTTAAAGACATAATAAGTTGATCTAAAAACCCACGAAAAGGTTCTCTTTTATAATAGGTCTCGGAACATTAAGGAAGATTATTTTCAATTTAGGAAAGTGAAATACAAACAAAATTTCGCAAAGTTAAGGGTAATCTTCCTATCAAATTTAGGATATCAACAAAAAGGCTAATACTATCAAGACAAAAATAGTATTAAATATATTTATTTACCTTCATTTTACCCTTTCCAAAGTTGGGGACGAATACATTCTTCTCAAGAACAGGAATACCCAGAG
>NJDD01002686.1:13732-44625 GCA_002245505.1 Calephelis nemesis
CCTTATCTATCCCTGCCGCCATAACGTCAGTGCTTTCCGTTGACGTATTCCAGTTCAGAGGATAAGGTAGCTGGTAAACTTATTTTTGCTCCAGGCCCAACATCCTGGTCTCAGGTTGGCAACACATCATTATCACCTTTGGTGTCTATAGGGGACGTGAATTTCATACCATCAGGAAATACGTCTCCTTGTTTGCCTTCCAATATCACAAAAAAATAACTTAGTATCCCGCGTTCGTCATCAATATCATTTCTATCTGTGTTATGTCTACAAAACTTGAAACTAAAAAAGTATCTTTACGCCCATATCACCGAAGAGATAGGCAGAGGCACAACCAGGGCACCCACGACTAGCCGAAGACACTAATTCCCACAATGTGATAGGTGGCAAGCCTATCGCCAACCGGGCACATTTCCAATCCCGACCAACATTTTTTTTATTAGAAAATTGGAAAGATTCAAACCCGGGACCTCATGCAGTCAAGTCCATCTCCCGGACCGCTAGACCACAGAGGCGATAACTTGAAACTACTACAAAATAATAATAAAATAAGAATCAGACTATTGTTCTAGACTGCCTCGATAGCCACTTGAAGCATTCTCACTGTAAGCTGGAAATAATGAATAGCAATATTCTAACACAAATACCAGTAATATAACGGAGCGCCTGCTATATAACTCGCCCAAAGTGCCTGTCACTCTAATTAATCACATTCCCCACTTCATAAACCTTTTACGCCGGTTTCAATTGATTTTTATACAAAAGAGGTACCTTTTTTCACGAGGTTTCGATTCTCGAGTTGGGTAACAAAAAAGAAAATGTGTTTTTTTCAATTTTCCAATAAAAACAACGTTTCTCCTGATTGGGGAAGTGCTCAGTTTGAGATGAGTTTTCATAGTACCCACCTGTTACATTGTGGGACTTTAGGGTCTACGGCTAGCTGCGGGTTTTTTGTTTTTGGTTTGTGGCTTTTAAATTTAGTTGGCATTCTAATGATTTGGATGAATTATCAACAAAATGTTGTAGCCTAAAGCTTACGAATTATGTCAGTAAATAGTTTGTGAATCTTGATTATTTTTTTATATCACGCTAATTATTTTGATCGGTAAGAAAAAAAATACAAAGTAATGTCCAAAATTGATATTTCGCTGAAATATACCCGTAGTATTCGATAAACAATTTCGGAGATATATATTTCAAAGTAATTGGAATGATGTATATGTTATTGTTTCATAAATAAACAAACATCCTTGGAAAAGCTACAGTAATTAAATCTTAACCCAAAGTAAGTTACATGCTTGTCTTATGGGTGTTAATCAACGATTCTAACCCATAGAAATACTTAAATATGTACCAGAATAAGTTTAATAATCAGTCTGATCTGGAAATGGAGGCATATAAATGTTCATTACACAAATGGCTGCCCCCGTCGGAAATCGAACCCGAGCCTCGTTGTTGGTCGGTGGAGCTAGACGTGTACCTAGGCCAACAAGGCTTTAAAAAATGAAGTATATCTACTTAAATTTCCATTAAATATGATGTTTGTGAGTAAATAAATAATTCCTAGCATAACTCTCAAAAATTCTTAACATCCTTCCTTCACGCGTTGTAGTCTTTCAAATGTCGCCAGGGTCGGGTTTGATTCCCGACGGGGGCAAACATTTTTGTAATGAACATAGATGTCTGTGTTTCCAAGTCTGGGTTTTTATTAAATTCATTCTGGTATTTGTTTAGTATCGTTGTCTAACACCCATATAAGAAAATAGTTTGCTTACTTTGGGATTAGATATCTTTTTTCCTTTTTCTTATCTTTTAAACCTTCCCTGGACTTGAACTAATAATTCAAAACCAAAATTAGCGAAATCGGTTCAGCCGTTCTCGAGTTTTAGCGAGACTAACGAACAGCAACTAATTTATATATATATATAGATGATATAACTACTTAATTGATTTCGATCAAATTTGCACACCGTGTGCAGTTTGATCCAACTTGAATGATAGGATAGCTTACATCTCAAATCGAATCAATCATTTTTTGCTTCATACGTCACAAAAAAGGTACTACAAATTATTACCACTAGTTGTGTGAAGGACATAATATATACCCTCTTTGGGTATTGCCATTTGAAGCGGACTGATCCATTCTATGACCAGGTAATCCAGGCCAGACAGGCAGGACCAGGCAGCTAGTAGATTTTAAGGCAACGAACAAGTACACGGCTCTCTTGATGGTAAGAGTAAGACACAACTGACGCCTATAGACGATGGCTTTATTATAGACAACTTAGATGGATGTAGGTGCGTTTTTAAGCCTGGGAGTCAGGCCAATTGAGCAAGTCTACCGGCTAACCTACCCCCCAGGCTTTAACATGACACTATCGTAATGCAGGTAGAAACTGGTAAGGCGGTGGACGGTAAGGATCCACTACCACCCTCCCTATTTCACTCTACCACCAGATGTCTCATTGGTAATAATCTTGCCTCACTTTTTAAAGCTTGAAGGCAAATGGTATGTCTTATAAAGCAGAGACGGGCCAACCGGGAAAATAAAGTTGATGTGTTTTAATAAAAATGCGGCTGAGATCAATAAATTATAATATTTAATAAAAAAAAACATCAGCCATTATCACATTCCAAAGTTGATTTCTTACAGAACATTCTCTAACAATTCCACAAATAAACCTTTTTTCCCTCTATGGTTTTGGATAGATAGATAAAGTTTGATTTTTTAAGGGTTGTCATGTTTTGGAAATGATCCTATACAAATTTGACCAACATCCGAGTGTTTTAAAAGTATATTTTTCTAGACACTTGTCAATTATCTTTTGGCCAATTTTCATGTCCAACATCAAAACTATTTTGATCAAAAAAAGTATCTTCAGGCCCATATCCACAAAGAGGCAGGCAGAGGCATAACCAGGGCATCCACGACTAGCCGAAGTCACACAATGTGATAGGTGGCCAACCGAGCACATATCCAATCCCGAGCAACGTTTTTTTTTATTAAAACCCAATTTTCTTTTTGTTGCCCGACCCGGGATTCAAACCCGGGAATTCCGCCAGTCAAGTCCAACAACTGAACCGCTAGACCACAGAGGCGACTTTTTTTTATTAAATTTCTTTTAAACTAACTATTCCACTCGCATAATATATTTATCCAAATTTATTTATATTTTGGTTCAAAAATAGTTTTCATACAAAAATTAAAATGTTGACTGTTTTATGAAGTTCATCGAGCTGGAAAAAAATGAAAGCAACATTCAATTTTTGAATGAATTACCGAAAGAAACGTTCGCCATGTTAAGTTATTTATTCATCACTACCTGTTGATCTTGCATTTAATCTTTATCTTGCATTTATAGCTATCTGTGTTTAATACAATCTTCAAGAATATTAAAAAAATATTAACTCTAAAACGTTACATTACTTAATTAGTATCTTCACGCCCATATCCCGTAGAAGTAGGCAAAGCCACAACCAGCCGAAGACACTAAGTATCACAATGTAATAGGTGCAAGACTAACTCCAACCGGGCAAATTTTAAATCCCGATCAACGTTATTTTTAATAGAAAATTGAAAATATTAATTTTCAACTTTTTTGTTGCCCGACCCAGGGATAGAACCCGGGACTTCAAAAAGTCAAATCCGACGCCGGGCCGCTAGACCACAGAGGCGATATAAGACTTTACCTAAGTAAATTTTTGGAGGATTTGTCTTTATTTAAGGATCCAGATCTAATGTACTAACACCTCTAAGTTTTAATATATTTCACAAACTTCTTTCAGCAACTTAATACAATGTTTTCTAACATTTACAACCTTCAGAAAAGTTTTAAAAGCTGTCAGGAAAATGGACAGGTGTTCGGTATTGCCACGCAACAGGCGGACCATTAGCGCTAGGAAAACAAAATATTTACAGTTCATTCACGCCTTTAAATAGCACGTGTACTTTTCCACAGTAGATTTGAAACAATTTCATACAATAAAATGGAAAAATACAAGCTAAAAACATTTGTAAACCATAGTATGTAATTTAAAAACCACATGGATAGATAGATCGCCTCTGTGGTCTAGCGGTCCAAGTGTAAGACTCGACTCCATGAGGTACCAGCTTCGATTCCCGGGTCGGGCAATAAAAATATCTTTTTTACCAATTTTCTTAATTAAAAATGGATTTCATATGTGCCCGATTGGCGTTAGACTTGCTACCTACCTACATTGTGGGACTTAGAGTCTTCGGCTTGTCGTGGGTGCCCTGGTTATGCCTCTGTCTACTTTTTCGTGGATATGGGTGTGAAGATACTTACTTTTTACAAGGATAGCAGCTATAAAAATAAAACACCATTGTGATAATCACTCACTAATTAATATTTCTCTGTTTTCCTCAGGATGATCGCCTTTGTGGTCTAGAGGTCGAGTAGCTAGCGTACACGCCTAACTACGTCGACCAACCGCGAGGCTCGGGTTTGATTCCCGACGGGGGCAGGCATTCATGTGAAAAACATTTTAGATGTCTGCATTTCATTTGCATTTATTAAATTTATTCTGGTATCTATTTATGTATTTCTAAAGTAACTTAAGTAAGTTTTTTTAACTTTTTTTTTTTATTCTGGTATCTATTTATGTATTTCTATGTATTACAATCGTTGACTAACACCCATAACACAGGCATATAATTTGCTTACCTTGGTTAGATTCAATTTGTGTGACTTGTCCGGGGATATTTATTTATTTATTTAGAGTTAGATTTAATTTTATGAGGTCCCAAATACGACCCCCAGATCGAGCAATAAAGAGAAAATGTGGTTTTTTGATTTTCTAATAAAAACAACGTTATCCGAGATGTTCATGGTTCAGGCTTGTTGTCTATTACTTCTTTGTCGTCTACTTCTTAGTTGTCTTCAGCTAATCGTGGTTTTTCTGGTCTTTTCCTACCACTTTGGGAATTCTTTACTTTCGATATTATTAAATCGCCTCTGTGGTCAAGACAAACACAAAACTACCAGGTCTGGTGTTGGCGTTGATTGAATTAGGTCGCAGATTCAATTTTGTAATAAAACAACGTCGCCTGGGATTGGTTAAGTGACTAGTTAAAGATAGTCCAGTTATAATACTGTTTAACCACTTTGTTATTCGAAAGGCTAATGTACAGTACTACTAGTTAAATTCTTCTTTTATAAATATGGCTTTCAACCGTTTTTCACGACTTGTTTAGCCAATAATATTTTAAAATATGCACTACCGTTTTAAAGTTTTTACTCTTTTTACACTTTATACTTTTATTTTTAAATTGGCTGACCTAATCTCAGCTCTCTTACCGAAATGACTAATTAATAACAACTCTATATAGATATTTAAAATACGTTCGAAATTCCAAAGCTTGACGAATATGGCCGAAGCGCATGTGGTAAACAGTACTACTATATGCCTAACTACACCGATCAACCGCGAGGTTCGGGTTTGATTTCCGACAAGGGCAGACATTTGTGTGGTGAACATTTAGATGTCTGGGTGTTTATAATATTTAGATCTATTCGCGTAGTATTATGTATTAGAATCGTTGACTAACACCCGTAACACATATAATTTGCTTAATTTGGGTTACATTAAATTTGTGTAACTTGTCTAGATTAGGTATCCCACCTTACTTAGTGTACCTTCGGGTAGTTGTGTGTCCTGGCACCTCTGTCTACATAAATGAGGGTGAATACTGAATATACTTAAATTTAACTTAAAGTTCTGTATCGCCTCTGTGGTCTAGCGGTCCGGGTATTGGACTGGACTGCATGAGGCCCAGGGTTAGAATCCCGATTCCGATCCCGAAAAGGAAGGAAGTGTTGGTAAGCGCATAACTTCTGAACGACTGGACCGATTTGACTAATTATGTTTTTATTTTGCTACTTGTTATCAAGAGAAGGTTGTTACGAAGAGAAAAACGGGGAAAGTTGCAGGGAAAATGGGAAAAATAATACTTAATAATATCCCATACTGAACCGGTGAAACGAAGTTCCCCGGGCCAGCTAGCTTTCTAATAAAAAAATGTTGGTCGGGATTGAAAATGTGCCCGGTTGGCGATAGGCTTGCCACCTATCACATTGTGGGACTTAGTGTCTTCGGCTAGTCGTGGGTGCCCTGGTTGTACCTTTGCCTACCTCTTCGGGGATGTGGGCGTGAAGATACTTTTTTTAACTTATAGTTAAGTTTACAAAAAACAGGCTTACTTTGAAAGGACCGGCCAAATTTTATTATAAAGGGTTAAAGGCTTAAATGGTACTTTATTTTGAAATATTATTGCCAAATTGTAATATTGACTTTATAAATATCCATTTAAAACAGTCCGCAAAATGCTTCACTTGTTGTCACGCTATGTCGTACCTAGTACGAGTCATGACGTCACCAGCCTGCGAATGCGACTGCGGTCGGTGGGAACTAGTTTTATGCTTTGTATTCGTTTTCATGTATTTTGCGTAGGATACCATTCATTTAAGTTTATTATTTATTTATTAATTTTTATCAATTTCGAAGCGTTTCTCAAAATTTGTCTGGTACTTTAAATGTTACGGTGAGTATTCAGGTTGCGAGAAGGTTTTAAAAATGTATTTGTGGAATATTATGCGAATTTTCAAGATATACCCATTCCTTCTATATTATCATAATTTTATCAAAGGTACCCTTTTCATTTGTCTTTCAATCTGCCTGACGTCTTTGCCTTTTATGTCCGGTATTATATATAAAGAGTACACTGCTCCAGTAAGGTTTATGAAGGCAAATATATAGAGTAATGTATAAATGCCAATGTTTTCTTCAAGGTATTGGAAGGTGTGTACGTGAACTAGTCGCAGAACTTGAGAGAAGGTGAATACGAGTCCCAAAATTGTTGCTCTGATCTGTAAAAAAATATTATGTATTATTTCCATCCTCGGTCTTTGTTGTAACTTATTTAATAATTTTCAATAAAGAATGCATATGCTTAGTGCCACTGTTTAGCTTTTAGCTTATAACGCGGCAAGGTCTTAGTTGATATTTTACAACGGGCACCTGATGCCGTCATGAAAGATGGTCGTAAGATTAAACCTGAAAATTGGAAATATGTCATTTGACATTATTTTGCTATTTAAAGGCCTATATAACACCAACCGTGGGTTACTATTATTCACGGCAGGTATCTAACCAAGGCCAGAAAAAGAAGTTGGCAGAAGAAGTGTGCATCAATCTACTTTGGTCATTTTAAAGATTGATAACAGTTATGCTGTTAATTTTGAAATGCCTAACATTTCTGTCTTTTGGGACAGAAATCAAGAAGCGGGAGCTGATTGGTTCACGGGTTTTTTGAAAAAAAAAACACGGCTTTTTCCAAAAGAACGCCCGAAACTACCAATGCAAGATGCGTGTCTTCTTTTAACCGGCACAGTGTTACTGGGTTCTTTAAGAAACTAGTAGATAAAAAGGAGTTGTCACTGTATTGAAACCAAAAAAAGATAGCAGTAGCTGCTGAATGAGGCACTTTAGTTACCGATGAATTGGCAGTGTATGCGAATGAAAATGATATCGAAGAATCTGGCCTGGAATGGTATTGTATATTATGTTGTGATTCATATTCCAATTCACAACCACGAGAGCAATGGATTGAATGTATTATGTGCAAGAATTGGGCATATTTTAAAATACCTAAAATCTGAAGAAGTCATTTATTCTTATTTTTATAGCAACTTTGAATATGAAACTTTGATAAGTTGTTTAGTTATGATATAGATAATTATTACAAAGTAAAGCACTTAATAGGCAATTATTCTCAATAAAGATGGTTGTATTAAACTGAATGGAAAAATGACTAAGCTGAAATTCTAGAATTATAAGATTTTTATTTAGTTTTTTTTAATAAATATGACATAATTCGAGTTAGTCAAAGTTGGTTTATGTTTGAAATCTTTACATTAGCCTTAAACCAATTAGTTAGGTTGGATTTCAGTACCTACTAGAAATAATGTTTTTTGTTGTAGTTTTATTTTTGTAAATCATTCAAGTTATTGAAAGTGCATCAAAATCTTTGGATTTTGTACACTTTTCTAAAAAAACTGTCATAAACATACAGTTACGTGTGCTTTATTTACTTAATACATATCTATCCCATTAATATTGTATATTTTATGTAAGAAGTTGACAGCGGAACAACTTGCCTCAAAGAAGGAACAACCAGCCCCATCGTGGGGCGAGTTGTTCCTTGTTGACTTTCTACAGAAAAATATCTTATACCTTATTACATTAGGATTATTTATAATTTTAACTATACTACTACAATATTTTCTGACTCTACTTGTAAAGGAATCGTGAATTACAATCTGTCCATTTCACTAATATTGTGCTCTACTCTAAAATCGGAACATCGAACCCCGCTCTCCCTTACAGCATTTGAAAATACACTAATTAGTTAGGTACATTCAGGTCCATACTTATATTATAAAATATAAAGTATTATAATATGAAAGTCTGTGTTTCTGTTTGTTACACTTTCACGGCTAAACTACTGCACTGGTTTCAATGAAATTTTATTATGAATGTAGTATATTTAATAAGAAAATAACCACTTACGAATATAGTGTAAAAGTATATTTTACGGTGACAAAGTCGCGGGTAAACAGCTAGTTAATATCTATAAATGTTGCCTATTAGACGCAAAAAATTTAACTAAAATAAATGTTAATAAAATTGAATGTTACTAGTAACAAAAAAGTACAATAGGCGAGCTTGACTGGAGACAAAAGCTAACTACGTTGTACTTTTCCTTTTTTATTTTTTTAAGTGTTTATTGCGTACAATAAAACAATAATAAATAATTATAATACAAATATTACTAATCATAAGCGAATCTCGGCACTCGGTAAAAAGTATTTACTAATTGATTAATTATTTGACCGCCTAGTTGGTCGAGTGGCTAGCGTACACGCCTAACGACATCGACCAACCGCGAGGCTCGGGTTCGATTCCCGACGGGTCATGCGTTTGTGTGATGAACATTTAGATGTCTGCATTTCCCGGTCTGGGTGTTATTAAATTTATTCTGGTATCTATTTAAGTATTTCTATGTAATAGTATCGTTGACTAACACCCATAACACAAGCATATAATTTGCTTACTTTGGGGTTAGATTCAAATTGTGTGACTTGTCCAGGGATATTTATTTATTATTATTATCATAATTACACACTTTTTTGGAGTAAACACTTGCAAACAGACGGCCAGTTCGTCAATAACATCTAACTAAATAAGTACTGAATGTTGAACTAACACCGCCTTTTTATCTTTAGTTTCAAAGCCCTGATGAAACCAGTGGGCTAAAGAGTAACGGAAAGTATTAAATACAATGTATAGTGGATAAGTACAAGTGTTTACTACAAAAAAGTGTGTATGCAATGGAATTCCACCAAGTGCCGACAATAGCCACTATAGACTCTATTTATTAATTGTAATTCTACTATATACAATGCGAATGTGAATGGATGTAGGTACTCGGGGATACCAAGGTTGACATTCCACGATCAGATCACTAGGATATTATCCGAGGGTGGTGTCAAGAGTCTTCGAAGCCGTTTCTGTATAAAACCGTTAATGAATGTGAGGAAGCCAGGCAGGTTTGTCAGGATCGTGAGGTCTGGCACTCGATACTCTCTGCTTACCGCGTAAGGGACTGAAGGGCGTGAAAATACCTATATGTATATGTAATTCTGTGTTGGTCCGGGTTTCTTTGCGAAATAGACCATCTGCCTTCCTGCCAGGCAGCTCGTAAAAGGCGAGCATAGGCTTTCCGTCACTAACCCCGTAACATCTAACTAGGTGGTAGAGTCTCGCAGCGACTCGCCCAGATTGGTACCAACGCCTTTTCTATTCCTGTCGCCATAATTTAAGCGCTTGCCATTGAAGTGTTTCGGTTCGGAGGATAAGGTAGCTGGTAAACTTACTTTTGCTCGAGGCCTAACATCCCGGCCTAAGGTTGGCAACGCACCATTTTCGCCTTTGGTGTGTCTAGGCGGCGTGAATTTTTTACAATCAGGAAATCTGTCTGCTTGTTTGCCTTCCAATATCATAAAAGATTGTTCACAGACTCAACTATAAAAAGCTTTTAACTACTTTTATTATGTAGAGATGAATCGGTCACGTAAAGAATGCTGTTTGAGAAATTCCAAGTCTGATTTACAGACAACGAAAGAAATGAGAAAATTCTTTATCACAATGTAATTTGAAACTTTACAGTATAATTGCAATTCAGACTCTAAAAACGCGTTTTAACTTGAATAAAAACCTTCCAGAAAATAATTACGCAAAGTAAAACTGCAGTAACTTAGTGCAACTATTTTATTGATTACATAATTCTTTCTTCTAATGATAGCAAATGGTTAGTTTTATTTGGAAATTAAAACCAAATATTTTTTTTTATATTATAGGAAGGCAAACAAGCAGACAGATTTCCTGATGGTAAGAAATTCACGACGCCTAGAGACACCAAAGATGGGAATGGTGCGTTGCCAACCTGAGGTCAGGATGTTAGGCCTCGAGAAAAAGTAAGTTTACCGGCTAACTTACCCTCCTGACCGGAACACGTCATGACGTTATGGCGGCAGAAATAGGTAAAGCGGTGGTAACAATCGGGAGTCGCTGCGAAACTCTACCACCTAGTCAGATGTCACAGTGTTAGTGATAATAAGCCTATTCTCGTCTTTCACCAGCTGCCTGACAAGAAAGGCAGATGGTCTATTCTGCAAAGGAGCCCTTACAAACACGGGGAAATTAACTTTTTTCATAAATTTTTGCCTCTTAACTAAAAATGTTAAGACTACAAATAACTTACCTCTAAATTAAAAATCTCCGCCGTAATAACAGCAGGTATGCCCCAAGCCATGCCAAATCCAAACACCAGCACTCCCAAAGCAACAACCGGCAGCCAACTTAGTGATACAACGGGGAGATCGCTTTGGGTGAACACGGCCAGGATTCCCATTGAGAGAACCATTGTGGAGGCGCCTAGAGTCAGGATATACTGCAAAAAATTAATAATTATTGACTACCAATTTTTACCTATTTGACAGCCCCGTTGGTCGAGTGGCTAGCGTACACACACTTAACTACATCGACCAAATACGAGGCTCGAGTTCGATCCCCGAAGGGGCAGGTAATTGAGTGATGAATATTTATATGTCTGCATTTCCGGGTTGGGTGTTTATTAAATTTATTCCGGTATCTATTTAAGTATTTCTATGTAGAAGAACCGTTGTCTAACATTCATAACCCAATCACATAATTTGGTTACTTTGGGATTAGATTAAATTTGTATCATTTGTCCAGAAATATTGATTATTTTTGAAAAATCACTTCATAGTATAAAACAAAGCCGCTTTCCGCTGTCTGTACATAACTAAGCTTAGATCTTCAAAACTCCACAACGGATTTTGATGAAGCTTTTTACAATAGAGTGATTCAAGAGAATAGTCTCTATTTATAATAACAAACAAGTTTGTCTGCACTTGCGAAACTAAGACAAGTGCCTACTTTCAATTGCAGTTTAACCGAAAAAATCAAATTATATTACAGAAGCTTTCAAAAAGGATTTTTTAAATTTTAGAAAATGGTATATTCATTGTCTTTGTGGTCTTGTCATCCCATATTTAACTTGACATCATGAGGTCCCGAGTTCAATACCCCGTTCGATCAAGAAAAAGAAAGTGTTTTCTTTTTTCTAATAAAAATAGCGTTGTCCATTTTTCGGTTCGGTTCAGTCTTTACAGAGCTTATGTTAAAAAGCTGTTACGAAGATATAAATCATAGATTAAAATTTGTTGGCGTTTATGACATTGGGGGTTAATGTCTCCGAATAGTGGTGGGTGCCCTGACTGTGCTTCTGCCTACTTCTTCGAAAATACGATCTTGAAGATATTTTTACGATACACATGATGCAAGACGAAAGACATTTGTAATGGTAAAAATAGGACTTCAGTGACCGCCTCAAGTAATAAAATTCGCATCAAAATAAAACAGTTCCGGTGATAAAGTTTACTTTTACGGCTTGATAGGTGAATCCCATGGGATTCAGAAGGTTATCGTAGATCACTCTTAGCTATCCGAACATCCATACCATACATACCAATGTTATATATGTAAAAATCTGTGTCTTTCGTATTGACGCTTTGCGGTACCTAATAGATCGATATTGGTGAGATTTTATGTGAGAATTAGAGATGAGACAAGAAGGATTTAAAGAGTTCTAATAAAGATTTTTAATACCTCAATTGATATCCAAAGTTGTACGCTGGTTCACAATTAACAATCTTCTTTTAAATGGTAATAAGACGAAATGAATTAGATTTTCAATGCCCAATGTGAGGCTAGTAGATTCAATGTACAACTAAATGGATCTAATCTGGATCTGATTGATTCCACTGTCTTTTTAGGCATCACAATTGATAATAAATTACAATGGAGCCATCATATTGAGAAACTGGCAAATAGGCTTAGTTCAGCAGCATTTTTCAGTAAAAAAAATAAGAACATTAACAGATGTTGAATCGGCCCGAATAGTGTATTTTAGCTATTTTCATAGTTTAATGTCTTACGGGATACTTCTTAGGGGAAATTCTGCAGATATAAGTACTATATTTGTATTACAGAAAAGAGCTATTAGAGCTATTTATAATCTTAATGTATGGGATTTCCTCCGAGAAAAATTAAAAAAAAATAAATATTTTAACCTTCAGTTCCCAATACATTTATGAGAACTTAATGTATGTTAAAAAAAAATCTATGAATGTTTACAAAAAAATGTAATGTTCACGATATTAATACGAGGAATAAAAATAATCTAACCGCAAACAAAACTCGTTTCCATAAAATTAGTAAATCCTTTTTGGGTCAATAAGTTGCCCATTTGTATTAGAGATCTACCTATAAATAAGTTTAAAAAATGTATCAAAGCAAAATTATGTCAAAAAGGCTATAATATAATATAATATAAGGCTATAGTACGGTCTCAGAGTATTTGGAAGATGAACATGCTTGGGGATAGAGGTTTCAATCTCCCACTGCAATTTGTAATGTAATTTGTTGTACCTTTTATTTTAGTTAAAATCAGATTGTAATTTGTATTTTTAATCTAGATTATATTGTAAATATTATTATTGAAAAAAAGACAAGCCCGCTGAGTTTCTTTCGCCGGATCTTCTCAGTGTGAGGCCGCGATTCCTATCCAGTGGTAATTTAAAAAATGTCGACGCGCACAAATACCACTTGTATGGTTCATGTGAATAAAGATTATTTTGATTCTGATTCTGACTAAAATAAGACAGGAAATCTGCATGAAGAATAGATCCTCCTATTCTTATTTTATTTATATTTTTTATGAAAATCGTAATTATTTTGTGCTGACGAAGTCGTAGGTAAGCAACTAGTTGTTTATAGTAAAGAATGTTTGGAGTTTATGATTGGCACTTATAGTAAGGGAGCGCAAGATGGTATTTAAGTAGTTGTTACCACGATTGGAGCAGTTAGGAATAATATTAATATATAACAATATTAATATATAATAGGATAATATTAAAACGTAAAGCAAAAACTTTTGATTCCTTTTAACGAAAATTGCGCGGACGAAAAAGTATGTAAATTGGCACATTTATAGTTAACGTCTAGGAGAAGTGCAGAACGCTAATACTTTTTCTGTACTGACAATTTTATTCTTTACCATGTAATCGGCAAAGATCTCAATGACCCTGGTTTTCCCGTGTTGGCCTAGGTCTTTTGTATAAAATAAACCATTTGTTTTATTTGTAGGCAACTCTTAAGAGGCAATCTCAGGATAAACTTGTCATTGCCAACAAGACTGTAGTCCACTGGTGGTGGTGGTGGTGGTAGAGTGTCCTACTGTAACTTGTCCAGGCAGGGATCCGCCACTTTACCTATTTTTGCTGCCATAATGGCAGTGTCATATTCGGTCCGGCAAGCCTATCCGGGCTGCCCATAGACTTGCCCAATAGGCTTAAGGACCCGGCTACTGGACAGTGACGCATCTATGGTGTCTATTTGCCACGTTATCTCTTACCATTACGAAACCTGCTTCTTGTTCGCTGTCTTATCCAAAAAAAAATGTAACATTGGAGTGACTACATACTTAGCATCTTGGGTGCCCCGACTATTATAAATTCTTTAGCTTTTTTATTAAAATTACAAGCATTGGGGTGAGTTACCTTGTGGAAAATAATCTCATATAACATTAGCAGCTTTAAATCAGTTGCGAAATCTTCTCGGAAATATTGATTCCAACTCTTGAATGTTCTTTTGAACTTAGTTGTTTTTGTATTTAACCTTTAACAAAATAGTAAGCACTTATAATAAGACGTCAGAAGCACAAAACAAACGTTTCCTTTGTGAAATAGTTTAAATTAAAAACTGAGATTAATTTAAATGCTTAAGCCTTTCAAGCTGCTTTTGTAAATACTTAGTTTCACCTAGCGTTTTTCAAACGTTTGTTTTTTTGCTCTCATTTACAGTTATGACATTATACGAGTATATGACGGGTGGGCGAACCCTAATAAACTATATTTGTTTGTAGGTATGAGTTATACATCTTATTGTCTGGTGTTGGCTTGGACTACATGAATTCTGGGATTCAATTATGGGGTCAAGCAAATAATAACGTATTTTTTTTGTTAATTATGTTAAATAATTACTACCTTATCTCCGAAAGAAGTGGATATATATTTAATTAAACACTATCTGAAATTGACATCCAACCAATAACATGCTACACGTGGATGACAGGGCAGCAAGTTATTTGTTCGAAGTCCAATTTTAGACAGTGTTTACTAAAATATGTGTTTAATGAGTGTTTATTTTTGTTTGTATTCCGGTGGTTAATATTTAAAACACTACTATTATTATATTGGAACGAGTGGGCGAGCCAAACAATTTTTTTGTGTACGACGTTTTTAAAGTTATATGATTTCCATACTAACTGATTTCATCGACTACAAGCAGTAAAACCTAAGTTTTACATTAAACCTACAAAAATGACATTTGATTTGATTTTAATATCGTGCAAATTATTTCGATACGAATAAAACTGCAGCTTACTAGCAAAACTTTAGTGATCATTTTGGTCCTTTTTTGTTATTGTCTAAGTGATAGATTACAGTGTCATACCTAATTAATTAATTAATACATATGTAATTAATGGTACTAACTTATACTTACGTTAGATTTTAACGTTGTCAAATCGCTACCAAAGAAGTGCGCGCTGTTGTTGCTAAACTTCGTTACTTTTAAAATTTAATTTTTTGAAAAACTAATAATGGATCAGTGTACTGATGTATTGCCAACTTACAAATCATTAAAAAAATGAGCGAAAATGTACATTGACAGTAATAGATTAAACTAATTTAAATAACAATGTTACTTTTCGTTTTTAATTTACTTACTTACATTGTAAATGTTCATATACCAACCGCGACCCGTAGCTGTTTACTTTATAATTATTTATTTATTATTAATTAACATTGTTAAGTAATCAAACAATCTCAGTGTTGATCACAGACGCGATCTCTGTGGCCTAACGTTCCGGCGACGGAATTGTCTTCTTGAGGTCCCGGGTCGGGAAACAAAAAATAAGAAATGTGTATGTTCAATTTTCTAGTATAAATAACATTGCCTGGAGTTGGATATGTTACGCTTTCATGTAAAAGCTACTGAATCATCTTCGATGAAATTTTATGATCACATAGCTGAAAACACGAGTCCAAAACATTGTTTTTAAAATTGTCTCCAAATAAGCTTCTTAAAAACATAATCATATACACATGTATTTATACATTACAAAAAATACAATTAATGTTATCCGAAGAAACTATGCTACGCGGTGAAACCCGTTTACCCGTTCGTAAATTAATTGAATAAATGCTTTGCTGTTAATTTGCAATTATGAACAAATTTTAGTCTAAAATAACAGCGATCTCAATTAATATATGATACAAAAACATAAGTTTATAATATCAGGTAATAAAATAGGTAAAATAACCGCAGACTGTTAATAGTTAATTACAGGTACCCACGCTTACTACTACTTTGAGCGGTTTCAGACTAGCATTTTATACGCGCGTATAAAACACTAGTTTGAAGAAGTTTTTGGAAGCGTTGTTGGTTACCCGTGTTGGTGCGGGCTCCTTTGTAGAATAGATCATCTGCCTTCTTTGCCAGGCAGCTCATAAAAGGCGAGCGTAGGCTCACCGTCACTAACACCGTGACATCTGACTAGGTGGTAGAGTTTCGCAGTGACTCGCCCGGATTGGTACCACCGCCTTATCTATTCCTGCCGCCATAACGTCATGACGTGTTCCGATTCGGTGGCAACGCACCATTATCACCTTTGGTGTCTCTAGGCGGCGTGAGTTTCTTAACATCAGGAAATCCGTATGCTTGTTTGCCTTCTAATATCATTTAAAAAAAGCGTGTGTAGGCGCGTCTTTTGTGACACGCTGGACTCGTACGAGCGGAGACGCGTTTTTAAGCTCGTACGAGTTTAAGCGCTGTTGACACTGATAAAACACCATGGGTTTTAGCGAACACGCCGAAATACGCCCGTTTACGTTAGTCCGGTTTTTAGAAGCGCGTAATTAAACACGCGTGTAAGCACGTATGTTGAAATGACTGTATATGCGCAGTAAAATACGCTAGTCTGAAATGGCATTTCGGGTTTAAAATTTGGGAGTTTAGTTCGACAAGAATACGTAAGACAGTGGTTACAATATGGGCAAGTCTTTTCAGGATACCACCTGGGAGGTATGAACGACAGCGCTGCTGTAAAAATTTTTTTTTTCAGTTTCTTCAATTGGCTTATTGTTTTTGTACAACATATAGGGTTGCCAGACGGCCGGGATTAATCAAAACTGTCCCAAAATTTTGTATGATGTCCAGAGTCCTGAGAAAATACAAAATTTCCCGACAAAACCAAAAATTTAAATAATGTCAAATCTCTGTGTCTCAAATTATACTTTCAAAGCGTACATAATATTCTAATAGATAACCTCCTTCTTTTTAAAGCCAGTTTAAGAGGTAGTTAACTATTATTATACATAGTTTCGAATGTTAATTAAGAAATACTATTTTTTTTTACAAATGTGATTTTAGAATCCCGCAATTTTGTTCAAATATTTCAGTTTTCTTTTTGGCAACCCTGATAATATAACTGGCCATTCTCCTGTCATATTTTAAACTTTTCCCAAGGTTTAAATGTTTTTTTAACTTTGAAATTTGTTCTTGAAATAAGTTTGTTTGTAAAATATGTACATTGTACGAGGCTTAGGGACATTACTATAAGAACTGTACCTCGAACCATAATAGTAGACATTTTATAAAAGTTGAATACTTCTCAGTGCCGGCAAATATGGGATTGTGTTGAAGCTCGGTTCATTGCAGCTTTCGCAAGTTTAAGGGCTGCCAAAAAAACTTAATTTTATTCTATTAGAAAGCAATTTATTACTAGTTTCCAATATTGCTGGAATCCCTAGATTTATTATTTTTGACCTGACAAGGTCTCATAATTCGATGGAGCCAGCTGCACGCACCAAAAAACATGCACACCACAATTTGGTATATATACTGTATTCTTAAATATTTTTGTAACTTTTTAACCCACATATTCCGCAAATAAACAATTTTATTTTCATTTTTATTTAATTATACTTTTGCTTCTTGATTTCTGTCGAAGCTGTATATTTATTTATGTTATAAGGCACCTACTAGCTGATGAATTTCATTCCACCAGTTCTTTTTTCCTTCTATGGATAAAACATTTTTTTGTTTTTTCTAGTTTTTCCAAATGTAGAAAATTTAGGGTTACACGTACACATACGGAAACTTTTACTACTACAAAAACAATGTTTTCGAGGAGGAGATTCGAACCTTTATTGATCTACATTGAGTTGATGGTTTTTCTTATAATTACTAATAATTATTAATAAGTATCAAGTTGAAATGGGTTGCCTAAAAAAAATCCTTGACAGAACATTTTTTTTAAAAGATTTTTAAGTGCACCGGTTTTTTATGGCAACCCTGTACGAACATGTTACTAATAAATATCAAATCCCGTGAAAGTAACTGGTCTCGACATATTTAGTTATTATTATACCTGGCATCCCAGATAAATAATAGGCTCCCAAACTGCTTCTCACTGTATACGCCTTGTATACTTTAAGTCGGAGTAAAATTTTATTATCTTAATCTTGTCACCTATGTGGTCTAGCAGTTCAGATGTTGGACTTGACTGCATGAGGTCCCGGGTTCGAATCCCTGGTCGGGCAACAAAAAGGAACATTACTTTTCTAATTTTCTAATAAAAAAATCTTGCTTAGGATTGGATATGTGCCTGGTTGGCGATGGGCTTGCCACCTATCACATTGTGGGACTTATGCCCGATTTCACCAAGAGCCCCTATATTTAGGGGAGCTTTTAACGTGTTTTAGGGGACTGTTTTATATGGAAACAGTCATATAAGTAACGTTAAAAGGTCCCCTAAAGTATAGGGGCTCTTGGTGAAATCGGGCATTAGTGTCTTCGGCTAGTCGTGGGTGCCCTGGTTGTGCCTCTGCCTACCTCTTCGGGGATATGGGCGTGAAGATACTAAACTTAATCTTGCACAATTTACAGTTTTCGACATATCTGTTCATTGTTATACCAGATAAATATAAATAATAGGCTACCTAACTGCTTCTCACTGTATATGTCGAAGTCTATATAAGTCGAAATAAAATTTTCATTTCTTAATCTTGCACAATTTAATGAAAAATGTCTTTTAAAAGATACAAAAAAGATTTGGTCCAGTAGTTTTTTAGGCATGCTATTTTTCGTATTTTTATTTTTTTATTTTTTTAGCACTTGCCCTGTGCGTGGAATAAATTTCCATAAATTTTAAAGAAAGAAAAAATTTCGCCCCAGACAGGACCTGTAACCTTTCGTCTCAAGCCGACGAATGCTCTAACCAATTGAGCTACTGAGGATTCAAGCCCCGTGGCGAAGTTTTTAATTCCTTTCTAACCCGTTAACGCGGGTAGTTATGTCCTATAGATACACAATTCTGAGTACCCACCAAATGAGTTCATCATTACAGATGAAATTCACATTTTAGAATGGCCATAAGATAACTTTCGTTTCATGCATCGTGTTTTTATTCTTTTTAGCACTTGCCCTGTGCGTGGGATAAATTTCTATAAATGCATGCTATTTTTTTTAAATTCTGATAAATTAATTTTTGTTACAAAATAGGTTTTATCCTATTATCAGGTCGGTTTAGGTCGATCTAGGATCGCATCTCAGACCGATTGCTTTGCAACCTATAACTAAACGAGTATCTATAACCAGATTTAAAACTTAATTCTTTTTGCGGGACGTATGGTGAGCTGTTATAATTATTTTTTTATTTTGTTTATTCACATCTAATCACTGTCATTTCAGATAATTAACGTATTATGAGAGCGTAATCATAACAAAGAAACCCAATATTGATTTCAGCAAACAACAAACAAACGTATTATCTTTCTGAATTAATCCAAATAATTATGGAGTAAATAAATGTAAGATAAGTACGACCCATAAGTATAACATACAGAGCAATGCAAATACCTGGCCCCTTTTAAGTTAGTACAATTACTTCTTATTCTATAACAATATAAAATATTGTAAAGGGCCAGATTTCTGCGTTGCTGTAAGTATACTAAAAAAAATTATCTTCACGCCCATATCCTCGAAAAGGTAAGTAGAGGCACAACCAGGGCCTATCGATCCAGGTATAGGACTTGACTCCATGAGGTCCCGGATCCGATTCCCTGGTGGGGCAATAAAAAAGAAAATGTAGTTTTTCCAATTTTCTAATAAAAAAAATGTTGCCCGGGATTGGACGTGTGCCAGGTTAGAAATATGCTTGCCACCTATCACATTGTGGGATCTAGTATCTTCGGCTAATCGTAGGTGCCGTGATTGTGCCTCTGTCTACCTCTTCGGGAATATGGGCGTAAAGATACGTCTCCTATAAGACGTTGCTTCGTACTGCAGGCAACTGAAATACATAATCAGCACCCTAGTGCGTTACAATTTCGAAACTACTCAACGGATTTGAACGCAGCTTTTACGGGTGGATTCCATACAATTAGAAGCGTTGTCAAAATTTTGTTTCATCAAAATCGGTTAAAGGAAAAAGAAGTTAAGTTCAATTGAGAGCGTATTAAAAAAACATCGTCTTATAATGAAACTGAATTTTTATCGGTACGAATATAAAAGAAATTATACATTCTACATATTTACATGTCCGAGCTTAAAAAAGGACTTTTATTACAATGCGGAAAATTTTTGCCAAACCTAATATAAATTCTAGATCGACATGAAATTCAATATTAACGATATTGAGTTTCACACAGCCATTTAAATAGCATTACTAGTAATATTAAATTTGGGAGTCTTGAGTATAAATTCATATGTATTTTATTGCAAGTTACATCTCTATATTAATACATCACGTATTAATATATAGATGTCTTTTTATTATTTTAATTTTAATATCTTGTTAATCAGAACGCCATCTTCATTTCTCAAGACCAACTACTTTGTTTCCAAATTATTTAGTGCGCCATCTGTGATCTTTTATCGTTGTCATCAATATATTTGTTCGTGTGTGTCAAATGCATGGTAGTGTGGGTAATGTTTTATTTATTGATTTAATGTACTTTATAAGCGTTATTATTGAAAAATATTAGCGTTTTGCTATTCTCCCATATAGTGTGCCGAATTTTGTGCTTCTGCGTCCGCGCAATTTTCGTAAAAAGGGGCTCCAAAGTTTTGGCATCACGTATTAATATATAGATAACTCAGTTCTTCAGTTACGTTTAAACAAAAACAAAATTGTGGTAGGTGATCTACATTACACATTCTCAATAGGTAACTAGCTGGGATTTATATTAACGTTTTTAATCTCAGCTTAAGATAACTTATAGATCAACGTTTAAATGTTCCTGCACATTCCGGCTTTCTAGCCACGAAAGATTGGCCATTGATCGAGAGTTTTATGTCCGTAATTTCTAAACCGCAAAACTTATGACCTGGAAACGCTTATTGAAAAATTTAAAGTATATGTTCCATGTATTTTCAATGTAGTGAAAATAGGTTGCTGGGATTTGGATGAGTTCCAAACCATAACGCCTTAACGTCATAACGTGTTCCGGTTCGGAGGGTAAGGTAGCGGGTAAATTTACTTTCGAGGCCTAACATCTCGGCCTCAGGTTGGCAACGCATCATTACCACCTAGAGACTCTAGGCGATGGGAATTTCTTACCATTAAAAAAATTGCCTCCCAATATCATAAAGAAAAATAAAACCAACTGTAACCAAAGTATCGTAAACCGGGATTTTTTTCCACCTGTCACAATGTGGGACAGGTGGAATGGTAGTAGGTACTTCCGCCTAATCGTAGGCATCCTATGCCTCTGTGTAGTATATCTTTCAGAATACGGTCATGAAATTACCAAATCCCATTAAAAAGTAATGAATGAAATCGGTCGTTACTCTTATGTATTGTAGACAAGATTTAGTTTTGCCTTCGTCCCTCTCTTACCAAAACTCCTTAAGTAAGCGGGATAAAATGTAGGTTTCATCGGACAACTTTCATCGGAGCACAGAGTACCCGACGGCCAAATTTTGTTACTAAGATGCAGTAGAGTCAGGGTAAAGGCCAGGCTAGGAAACAGACAGACCGACAGACTGATAGATAGATTTTTTTTCAAATTTTAAAAAATATTTTCTGCCTGTTTGAAGTCGCCAAGCCGTATTTTTTAAATATCTCTACTGTTCATAATTCACTCAGCCTATTTCACTCTTCTACACTTTTACTTATGTGATCTAACATGCACAAGTACTTACAGACATTCTTCTAGTCTAGTTAAAAACAATATCGATTCATCTTGATTGAACGATACCGTTAATATTTACATCAGAAATAAACGTAAGACGTATGCATAATATGTGTGCATGTATTTATGCTTGTCAACATATATTGGAATATTTTCAAACCGAGCAAAGTAATATTTCGACTCCACCTGTATTTTTTTCAGGATCTAGTTTACTACGAGTATCTATTGCAAAATTAATAAAATAAATAAACGTACTATGAAAGCTCATATCTCGTACACAAAGCTGTCAACTAACGTCATTTTTAACCGACTTTAAATGTAGAAAATAATATATTCGCCTCTTGTATATATTCTACATCATACTAATATTTTAAAGAGGAAAACTTTGTTTGTTTGGTTGTAATGAATAGGCTCAAAAACTACTAGACTGATTTTAAAAATTCTTTCACTGATCGAAAGCTACATTATCCACGAGTGACATAGGCTTTGTTTCATCCAAATCGGTATAGTAGAAGCCAAGTTACGCAGGCGAAGCTGCGTGAAACTGCTAGTTGTACATATAGATTCTACCATCGTTTCTGAACCGATTCAAAGAAATCTTTTTTTATTTAAAATGGCGTACTTCGTGGTAATTCCATTGCCCCAAGTCGGAATGGGATAACAGGGAAATCAAGAAAAATACTTAAGAGGCCATACACGCTAAAATACGTCAGCAGTTTACTGTTTTTTTCATTTAAAGCAATCATGGATCTTGGTGACAAAAATACACAAGATTAACATGAATATGCTTTACTAGAATGTTTCCAAAACACGATTTATTTCACTTTGCTCGATAGAAAAAAAATCAAAAAGTTAACCCTTTTTTAAAAGTCTACTTCAAATATGAAAATATCGACACCAGATTTAACGTAAACATAGATAAGTACAATACCTAAAAGATAAGTGTTTCAGTTTTTATCCTTTTTTTCAAATTACTTTCATAGTGTCAAAAATAGTGATTTGTCGCTTAAGACGTTTACTTTAGAGTGCCATTGTTCATAGTAATCATGGAACGGGGGAGCGCGGTGATCGGCTCTTCTGTCTGAGTGAGTATGGGGCCTTAAGTTTACAACGACAATTGTTCACTAATTGAAATCGAAGTCATTTTTTCTGCGGTTTTATCGTCAGTAATAATATGCGAAGGCTACAAAACCAACACAGCTACACTTATAACTCAATTTCCAACCAAATAGAGTAACTAGCGATCCTTAAAATAACCAATTCGAATATAATAAAATTACAAAGAAATATCTCTGAAATTATCTTCAAGAATAACAAGGACTGGTCAGTAACAGTTGAATATGAATCATAATATGTACTTTTCTGAGTACCTTCAAGCACGTATACACAAAGTAACGTTTTACGGCACTCTTTGTCTCGTTTGTGAAAGCATTTGAATGGAACCATATTCACGCTTTGTTGGAGTTGAATATTTCTGCCAAATTTATCAATAATATTTGGTACGGAACATGAAATAATGGTTCGCTAAAAATGCCAAAATGTTTAAATATATCTATTTCAATATAAACAGGAAAGATTTGATTGTTTGTTTGCATTTAATAGGCTCAAAAACTACTAAACTGATTTCGAAAAAACTTTTACAATAAGGATGTCAGATTATCCCTGATGAACATTTATTACTAGAAAAAATAAAATTAATAGACTTTATTACTATAAAAGATATAAAACCGCGCGTTGCCGAGAGTGGGTATTGGCGTAAAAAATATTTCTTGATCAGCAAAATCTTTTTTACAGAGGAGTTTGTTTCGGTATTTCTTCTGATTGTCTAAAGCAAAAGTAAAGTATCTTCACGCCCATATCCCCGAAGAGGTAGGCAAAGGCACAACCAGAGCACCCACGACTAGCCGAAGACACTAAGTCCCACAATGTGATAGGCGGCAAGCCTATCGCCAACCGCTCACATTTCCAATCCCAACTTTTTTTTATTAGAAAATTGGAAAAATCCAATTTTTTTTATGGCCGACCCGGGATTAGAACCCGGGACCTCAGGCAGTCAAGTCCAGCAACCGGACCGCTAGACCGCAGAGGCTATTGTCTATCTGATTGTCTATGTTTGGCAAATTGTGTTGCAACTATCTACCAGATAGTGTAAAACCTTTTTTATGACATACTACAGCGAACAGGAATACTTTCTCCTGATGATGAGAGTCCACATATAAAAACATACATAAGAAAAGTATCTTCACGCCCATAAGAGGTACCCCTAAGAGGTAGGCAGCGGCACAACCAGGGTACCCACAATAAGCCGAAGACACTCATGCCCGATTTCACCAAAAGTATAGGAGATACTTTAGGGGACCTTTTAACGTTACTTACGGGACTGTCTCAATATAAAACCGTCCCCTAAAACACGTTAAAAGGTCCCCTAAATATAGGGGCTCTTGGTGAAATCGGGCATCAGTCCCACAATGTGATAGGTGGCAACCCTATCGCCAACCGGGAACATATCCATTCCCAAGTAACATTTTTTTTGAAAAAAAATTGGAAAAAAACGAACGTTCTTTTTGTTGCCCGACCCGGGAATCGAACCCAGACCACATGCAGTCAGTCCAACACCTAAACTGCTGGACCACAGAGGCGAGTACATTATATTTTTTAGTGCTATGTTTTTCTTTGATATATTTTTTGTACGACATTAATTTACATACTTTTTTTTGTTCTTATGTGTGTAGAATATTTATATCTGGTGTTATTAATGTTATTTTTTTTCTTTTAGCTGTAGCATATAGACAGCATACATTTTATACGTACTGGACGGTGTATATAACATAATAGGCACGGTAATGTAATATTACAGTATTATATCAGACAAACGCGTCTATACCTACACGACTAGTAATCGGTATGCACTTGGTATGCAAAAATTCACGGTTGCGCTGCAGTGACGAACGGTCGATATAATAGCGTTTTATTCTGTTACCAACAGTCCTCAATATTAATTAGTAGTAGTAATTGGGTCGCCTCTGTGGTCTAGTGGTCCAGCGTCGGACTTAACTTCGTGGGGCCCCGGATTCGATCCCCGGGTCGGACAACAAAAAATAGAAGTAAAATGTGTATTTTCCATTTTCTTATATAAAAAATGTTGCTTGGGATTGGATATGTGCGCGGTTGGCGACAGCTTTGCCACCTTTCACATTGTAGGGCTTCATGTCTTCGGCTAGTGCCCTGAACCCCTGCCTCCCACTTCGGGGATATGGGCGTAAAGATACTTTTTTGTAACCAATAAATAAATATTCGATTTGTGAATGGTATTCTAGTTTAATAAGTCCAAGTATTTACTTAATACGTATTTATTTTAAGATTTTTGCTTTCCTTCAGCAGTTAGTGATGGATTTTTATTAAATTTGGTAATGTAAAAAACATGATATGTATTTTTAATGAACATAATATACTATTTAATAGCCAATTTCATTTTTTTTAACATATAATATTTAGAGTCACAGAATTAGTAAGAAATTTATATAGGACGATATAGATAAATAACTGAGGTCGCGCAGCCCTATCGGCTGTTGACGCACCGCTCGGCTGTAGGTATTTAATTACGAACGAAGCCAAGTTAGACTACTGTATGTTATAGAACCGTGTAATAGGATATTGTGCGCCGGCTACCCTACCTAGTATGGCAAACAACAAAGGCGAGCACTGACGCTATTTCAACCCCATTTGGTAGTCTAACATCTTGATACATCTTGTTTTCATACCCTATCTCCACTTAGTGGCTGGTTGTTGTGATTGGCACTGTTTTTAAAGTTCATTTTAGGAGACCGTAGTAACTTATCGCCGTTTTAACATTTTTAATAAACAGGCTAAACTTTTCCACGTTAAGTTTTTTAAGCTTTTCGAAGAACTCAAAAGCATAAATTAATTTATTGAATAAATAAACTAAAGAAAATAACGATCGTGCTGCGTGATATGAATTTATATGATACTTTATGTGACATAAACTTACTGTTGAAAACGGAATAGGGAAGGAAGGAAAAAGGGACAGTCGTAAAAAGGGTACCCTTAGTGAAAAGGCATGACCAAAGAAACGTATCGACCAAGCCATAAATCAAAGAAATACTGAGGCAAGATAAAGATAAAAGTTTGGCTTTTATTTGTCGCTCGTTTGCAGGTGTAATATAACATTTTGCGACAACCCTTTTTTCTTGACAGCGGATGGCGTTTCGCCTATTAGAATAATAAATTCATCGATATTATGAGACAGAAATACATTTTAGAACAATGTTTAAAAATATACAATTAATGGAAGATCCATTAACTGTCTTTTGTATCTTTTAATGATACATTAAGGCCCTATACTTAGTCAGCCAGAAGAGCCAATCGCCGCACTCCCCCGTTCCATGATTAGTATGAAATATTGCGCTCTAAAGTAAATGTCTTAAGCGACAAATCACTCTTTTTGACACTACAAAAGTAATTTGAAAAAAAGTATAAAAACTGAAACACTTATCTTTTAGGTATAGCACTTATCTATGTTTATGTTAAATCTGGTGTTGATATTTTCATAATTGAAGTTTTGCTTTCAAAAAAAGGTTAACTTTTTGATTTTTTTCTTTCGAGCAAAGTGAAATGAATCGTGTTTTGGGAACACTAGTCTTATAAAGCATATTCATGTTAATCTTGTGTATTTTTGTCACCAAGATCCATGATTGCTTTGTATGAAAAAAACATTATACTGCTGACGTATTTTTCCCTTAATGGGTTGTGGTATATAGAGTGTGTGCGTAAGTGTGTGTATGCGTTGTTTGTTTGAAAGTTGACATGATCTAAGGTGTTCTTAGCATCAATGTTTTCGGGGTTTGTTGAAGGTTCTTGAAAATTTTTAGTTGACTTAGCAAGCTAAGCTAGTGAAGGTCTCTGTATTAAGATGAGATTGTGGTTTTATGTTTGAATATTTGTCCGACGTTGTTCAAAGCTTAATTTAAGCTGGCGATCTTATCTGACGAAATGTCCCTATTTTCAAACTGATTCATAAGTCAGTGGGTTTCACTTAGAGCTATAGATATATACTAGCTGACCCAGCAAACTTCGTATCGCTTGACATTAATGCTTCGACAGTAGCGCAGTCTGTCGGATCCGATGTGAAACATTCCAAAATCAACAACGACTTATTATTAAAAAAATAATTAAAAAAACATTTTCCAGGAGACCAAATTGTGAATCTAAACCATTCTCAAATTCCCTAGAATACATACAAAAAGTTTCATCGACATCGGTCTAGTCGTCTAGAAGTTCAGTGACATACACTCTCACAGAAGAATTATATATATTATAAAGATTATTTTGAACATCTCGTTGGTCGAGTGGCTAGTGTAAACGCCTCATTACACAGACCAACTGCGAGGCTCGAATTCGATTACCGACGGGGGCAGGCATTTGCGTAATGACTGCATTTCCTGGTCTGGGTGTTTATTAAATTTGTTCTGGTATCTATTTAAGTATTTCTATATATTAGTATCGTTGACTAACACCCATAACACAAGCATATAATTTGCTTACTTTGGGGTTAGATTAAATTTGTGTAACTTGTCCAAAATGTATTAGGTACTATTATTATATTATTATTACATAAAGTGGACGATGAATGTTGAAATCAGTATCTATTGGCTAGTCGCAAAGTCTCATATCGGCTCGAAAGTCAAGTTTTCTAATATTTATCTCTAGCATATTGTCTGGTGGTATGGATGACGGCAAGAACATAAATCACCATCACCGACGTAAGTCTACCTTCATCACCAGTACTTACCACTGACGTGATCGAAGTACGACAGCGGTGAGCACTAAAGATTTTTTTTATGATATTGGAAGGCAAACAAGCAGACGGATTTCCTGATGGTAAGAAATTCACGCCGCCTAGAGACACCAAAGGTGGTAATGGTGCGTTGCCAACCTGAGGCCGGGATGTTAGGCCTCGAGCACAAGTAAGTATACCGGCTACCTTACCCTCGAAACCGGAACAAGTCATGACGTTATGCGGAAACCAGTAAATTTACTCACGTAAAAAGAGGTTCAACAGTCGTTTCTCAAAATGGTATCGCACTGTTTGAACCTTGGTCACTTCTTTAACATACATGGACTAAATCAGTCTAAGGTTGAACCTTGTATTGTAGTCTTTATTATTACAGATTGTAATATCGACTTTACTCCTACATTAATCTTAGAATCTTAGTATCTTCACGCCCATATCCCCGAAGAGGTAGGCAGAGGCACAACCAGGGCACCCACGACTAGCCGAATATACTAAGTCCCACAATGTGATAGGTGGCAAGCCTATCGCCAACCGGGCACTTTTCCAATCCCGAGCAACATTTTTTTTTGTAATCAGAAAATTGGAAAAACCCAATTTTCTTTTTTTTGCCCGTCCCGGGATTCGAACCCGGGACCTCATGCAGTCAAGTCCAACACCCGGACCGCTAGACCACAGAGGCGATCGTAACTCCTACATAAATCTTTGATTATTAATATGACGGTTATACGGTTACGGTACGGTAACAATAGGCGACGTGTAGTTATGTACGTCTTACCTTTCCACAAAAAAGTTTACTAAGAAATTCCTATCCATTACAAATAAAATTTGAATCGAATGACTTTTTTGTTGTCAAGGATTTTAAGATACCTTTATCAAAGATTTCGTTTAAAATATGAAAAACGTTTTATCGCAATAAATTTTCTCTAATTATTTTTATAAGCCTTATTAGAAAAATAGAGAGCTTTTGCGTATCTCTTAAGTATACATAATAAACACAATATATTATAAAATTATAAGAGATTCGTTCGTACTTCATACTTAAATACTTCCATATTTAATATTGTTATACATCTAAACCTTTTTCTTGAATCGCTCTATCTAATAAAGAGCATCAAAATTCATTGCGTAGTTTTAAAATTCTACGCATACATAAGGACAGATAGTGGTAAACGACTTTGTTATACACCGTTTAAATGACAGCGTACCGAAAAATAAAACCATGGATTCTGAACATGATAAACATGCATATGCAGTTGGAATTTCGTGTCGGAAATTTCATGATTTTTTAATTTTTTTTGTATTTTTTTATTTAATTTACTATTATTTCATTATTACAGTCTAACGCAAATCGATTTTTATTTAAAATCACATTTTTACTTAAAGCAGCAATGTAATATAACAGGGTATTAGGTCGGCACCTAGAACTCGCAACGCACGGCTTAACTTTGTTCGCTATACATTGCGGGCTGAAAAACTGCTAAATATTTAACTACTTGTTTCCGACAAAAACTGTTAACGGAATTTTGATGGCTGATGTACCTAAGCTATCAGAGAAGTTTTCGTTACGGTGTCAAATACACCCTGTATACTAGCTGCCCTGGCGAACTTTGTTTCACCCGTTTAGTATGGAAAATAATAAGATTTTATCCACTTCCCCTGCAACTTTCCCGGTTTTTTTCTTCATAAAAACCTTCTCCTGATTATAACTAACAAAATTATAAAATAATTATCCAAATCGATCCAGTCGTTTCAAAGTTATGCGCATACCAACACATTTAGCGATTCGTTTTTATATTATAAATGTACCTAGTGATGAGCACCAATGGCATTAAAATCTTATATATAAAAGTTTCGTGTCACAATGTCCGTTCCCAAATTCTCCGAAACGGCTTGACCGATTCTCATGAAATTTTTTGAGCATATTGAGTAGGTCTGAGAATCAGCCAACATCCATTTTTTATACCCCTAAATGACAGGGTGACTCACTGCAATTTTTTTTACTAAAATCTCATAATAAATAAATAAATATCCCTGGACAAGTTACACAAATTAAATCTTACCCGAAAGTAAGCGAATTATAGCTTGTGTTAAGGGTGTTAGTCAACGATTCTCATACATAGACATACTTAAGTAGATAGCAGAATAAATTTAATAAACACCCAGACCCGGAAATGCAGACATCTAAATGTTCATCACACAAATGCCTACACTCGTTGAAAATCGAACCCAAGCCTCGCGATTAGTCGATGTAGTTACGCTTGTATGTTAGCCACTCGACCAACGAGGCATTCTCAAAAATTTGTATGTTAAATATTTTCTGTATACATACATAGTCGCCTCTGTGGTCTAGCAGTTCAGGCGTTGGACTTGACTGCATGAGGTCCCGGGTTCGAATCCCGGGTCGGGCAAAAAAAAATGGGTTTTCCAATTTTTTAATAAAAAAAGTTGCTCGGGATTGGATATGTGCCTGGTTGGCGAAAGGCTTGCTAGTTGCTACCTATCATATTGTGGGACTTAGTGTCTTTAGCTAATCGTGGGTACCCTGGTTGTGCATCTGCCTATCTCTTTGGGAATATGGGCGTGAAGATACTTACTTACATACATATTTTCCGACACATCAGATTTCCGCTAAAAGACGGAATTCATAATTCCAATAAAGCATTCTTAAATAGTTCAATTCCTAGTGAAATAGAGCGGAATAATAGCTTACTGTTTCCTTGATATTATCGGAAAAACTTTGTAGCAAAGTAGCTACTAACAAAAGTAACAAAGAAATTAAGGGAGAATTATTTCTCTATATATATATTAGGCGTGTATGCTAGTCATTCGACCAACGAGGCGAGACGAAAATATATGTAATAAAAAGTACGTAATATGTAATAAACTGCCCGTTCCGGCTTCGCTCGGATGGTATTTTTTTTACCATAAATTGAGATATAAGCTATCCTATCTCTCAAGTTGGATCGAACTGCACATGGTGTGACGGTGTGTGAATTTTATTACAATCGGTTAAGTGGTTTAGGAGTCCATTTAGGACAAATTTTCCCCGTGTTGGTCCGGGCTCCTTAGCAGAATAGACCATCTGCCTTTCTTGCCAGGCAGCTCGTAAAAGGCGAGCATAGGCTAATCATCACTAACACCGTGACATCTGACTA
>NJDD01002686.1:44746-73487 GCA_002245505.1 Calephelis nemesis
GAGTTTCTTACCATCAGGAAATCCGTCTGCTTGTTTGCCTTCCTATAACATAAAAAAAAAAAACACATTGTGACACGATATTTATATATATTAAGATTATGTATAACTTGAAAACCACATAACGCATCAAGATAAAATGATTAAACTATATAAAAATAATTTGTTATGGGGCTAACAGTTTTATCCTCCACGTTGGAATCATGACCTACCTTTCTAAAAAATGATCAAATTTAGTCTGTTATTCACCGAGTAATCACGAAATAAACATATAAAAACATACGGAATCATTTCCTATCCTATTTAGAAAAACCTGTATCTTTACGCCCATATCCCTGAAAAGGTAGGCAGAGGCAATACCAGGGCACCCACGACTAACCAAAGACACTAAGTCCCACAATGCGATAGGTGGCAAGCATATCGCCAACCGGGCCCATATCCAATCTCGAGCAACTTTTTTTTATTAGAATCATCATGCAACTCATGCAATCAAGTCCAACCACTGAACCAAGGACCACAGAAACGTTCTATAGAGCTTGTGTTGTAAAATATTTGCAAGGGCATCGTTGTTTTTGTAATTGCATTCTGTTAAACGTTTCATGTTCTTTCAAATAAAGTATATAGAAGGTAAATAAAACACATTTGTTTTTAATAAGAAATGTTTTTCTTCGGAAAATTGGGAAAAACAAGGAAAGTTTTTTCACATTTTATTTGTTGCAAATGGTTTTGGGGTTAAACATACACATTTTTACGTAACTACGTAACTTAATTCTCAGGGATCCTGAAAAAATATACATTTATATGTTTTTAATACATATATCGAAAGATATCGTCGTTATTCGCCAACTTTTATTTTGCCGCCATTTTTCGCCAAACGTGTGTACACGCTAAACGTGTAAAAACGATCACGTGACAAAATGTGAATTGTTGACCGGTTAATTATAAAATACAGATTTTCAAGTTTTTTAGTTGTCCGTAGTCCGACGCTGGACCGCTAGACCAAAGAGACTACTTAATTGAGAACTTTTTAAGACTGATTAAAAATTGTAACCTTATCATATTTTTTTAGTTGCAATGTCATCAATATCTATCTTCTTTAGAAATTTCTTTTTATGTTTCAAGATAGAAAACAAGCAGTTTTGCTGAAGATAATAGACTTCTATAGCCTATAGACTGTATTTTTTTATCTCCAAGAACTTGGAATACGTGTCCAAGCTGGCCAGTTACTCTACCGTAAATGACGGAAGATGTAATATTATCAGCGGCAAAGCCGTTCTTGATAAAGATTTAAATGAATTTCTAAGAAATAAATATGTAGAAGGGTCAATTCTGTACATCGAAAATATTGAAAAAATAAATAGCAGGGGGTGTACTGGATCGATACTAAATCCAAATATGTGATTAAACAAATTTTTGTCTGTCTGTCTCTCTGTCTGTATGTTCAGGCATCACGTGAAAACTAACGGTTCGATTTCGATGAAACTTGGTATAATTATACCTTATTATCCTGGGCAAAAAATGCGATACTTTTTATCCTGGAAAAATACGTAGAAAAAAATTTTAATCTTTCAGTTTTATCACGCGAAGACCGACATCGGAGGAGTCACGGGCGGCAGCTAAAGGACTAATAAAATACTCACTTTTCTATCAAGTAGTCGTAATAAGATGACACTGGTGAATCCTCCAGCAAATAAACAGACAGGGACCAACACTTTCTCAGGGTCTATGGAAGTCTTGAGCTGCTGCAATGTCTTGTCTTGGTCCAGGAATATGATGGAACCACATAGAGTCATGGTAGTGTATAAGAAAAATCCGATCTTCATCTCATCCCTCCAGATGGGATTTCTAACTGAAAATAAATATGGACTTGAGATTACAAATGATTTAAAATATCTCCAAACACGTCTCTGCGAAGAGTAAGGCAGAGGTACAAAGTTCACTCAAGGCAATCTGTAAAATTGTGTTTAAAGGGCGCCCGTCGCGGGCGCATATGCCCAGGAAGTGGGCATAGTTAAGAAGGTAATAATAATAATAATTTATTTATCAAATTAAACAGATTTACAATTTAATGTTCTTAAACAGCAGCAAAATAGTGTAGAACTGTGTCGCTACTATTTACGCCCACCTCGAAGAACTTAACAATAAACATAGTAATTTAATGCAAATAGGTACATAAAAGTTTGTTACATTACATCCCATAAAGTGTTAAGTACATTGAAATGTATACATGTTTGCATTTATATGTACAGGCATAAGCGTAATCAAGTTTGTATATGCGTGCGTGTGTGTGTGAATGTGTGTGTGTGTGTGCACGTTTGTGAGTGTGTGTTTTTGCGTCCATACTCATATATGTTGCTGTAAGTATATACAGTATGTATATACTTACAGCAACATATATAATCATCCCTACCCGGATGAGCTACATCACGACACTCTAACACCAATGGTCTTTGATATTTTCCATCGTCGGCGCTTGGTAAAACTTCCAAATATTCATAATTTTAAATAAAGAAACACTTGTACTGTTTTACGTATCACTTATAAGCTATTATTTTATAAATAGCCTACTGGTTTCGCTTATGACAGCATCTACGGCTAGAACTTAAACTACTCCTAGTTTAATATTTATAAAATAATAAATTATAAGTAAGTAAGTATCTTCACGCCCATATCCCCGAAGGGGTAGGCAGAGGCACAACCAGGGCACCCACGACTAGCCGAAGATACTAAGTACCACAATGTGATAGGTGGCAAGCCTATCGCCAACCGGGCACATTTCCAATCCCGACCAACAAAGAAAATTGGAAAACCCATTTTTTTTGTTGACCGACCCGGGATTCGAACCCGGGACCTCACGCAGTCCAGTCCAACACCCGGACCGCTAGACCACAGAGGCGACTTTACAGAAATTGGTTAAATAAAGTTTATTGCCAATCCCTACTCCGCTTGAGAAAGTATACTTCGAATCACGCATGGTAGGGATAAGAACAAAGATGACGCGTAACGGAAAAATGTTACACTAATTTTTTTTCCAACCCCGATAAAGAAGTTTCACTTCAAAAATCTAGTAGCGGGCCAGTAAATTATAATTAATCTTGAGGCGGGCCGGTTTATTAAAACACCTAAAAACTTAGTGTCTACGGCTAGTCGTGGGTGCCCTGGTTGTGCCTCTGCCTACCTCTTCGGGGAGAAGGGCGTGATGACACTTTTTTTTCTGTAAAGTTGCATATAGTAAATTATTTTTTGAAAAATAACGTCATAAAGAAGTTTCACTTCTTCACTTCTTACGAGTGTACGCTAGTACACGCACACATTTTTATTTTTAAACTTACCGGCTCGCGGTCAAAATAATTTGCCCACCCCTGCTCTAGACTATGTTTTATGATATTGGAGACAAACAAGCATACGGATTTCCTGTTAGTAAGAAATTCACGCTGACTAGAGACACTGAATGTGGTAATGGTGCGTGGCCAACCTGAAGCCAGGATGCTAGGCTTCCAGCTAATATGAGTTTACCCTCTGAACCGGAACATGTCAAAGACAAGCGTTAACGCTATGTCGACAGGAAAAAGTACGGCGATGATACCAATCTGGGCGAGTCGCTGTGAAACTTTACCTCCTAATCAGAAGTCACGGTGTTAGTGACGGTAAACCCATGCTTGCCTTTAAAAAGCTGCCTGGCAGGAAGGCAGATAGTCTATTCTGCAAAGGAGCCCGGACCAACACGGGAAAAGTAAAGTATTATAACTACTATAGCCTTGAACAATATTTTGCATTTCAGTTTATGCATTTAAATTGTAGGCAATTCCAACACAAAATGTGCACTGATTTATAAAGTCTTACGTGGTGCCAAAACCATGTTGTTTTAACGGGAGTAGCACATTGCTTTATAATAGCATTGAAATAAGTAAAATAGGATATTACGCGAGAGGTTTTAATAGTCCAGCCTCAGGTTGGCATTGTTACAATCTTTAAGGGTCCATGTATGCTAAAATACGTCAGCAGTACAATGTTTTTTTCATACAAAGCAATCATGGATCTTGGTGACAAAAGTACACAAGATTAACATGAATATGCTTTATAAGACTAGTGTTTCCAAAACACGATTCATTTCGCTTTGCTCGATAGAAAAAAAATCAAAAATTTAACCCTTTTTTGAAAGCAAAACCCAACTGTCTACTTCAATTATGAAAATATCGACACCAGATTTAACGTAAGACATAGATAAGTACTATACCTAAAAGATAAGTGTTTCAGATTTTATAATTTTTTTCAAATTACTTTTGTAGTGTCAAAAATAGTGATTTGTCGCTTAAGACATTTACTTTAGAGCGAGCTGCCGCCATAACGTCATGACGTGTTCCGGTTCGGAGGGTAAGGTAGCTGGTTAACTTACTCTTGCTCAAGGCCTAACATCCCGGCCTCAGGTTGGCAACGCACCATTACCACCTTTGGTGTCTCTAGGCGGCGGAAATTTCTTATCATCAAGAAATCCGTCTGCTTGTTTGCTTTCCAATATCATAAAAAAAAAACTGATTTCAACATTCATCGTCCACCTTAAGTAATAATAATATAATAATAGTACCTTATAAATTTTCGGACAAGTTACACAAATTGAATCTAACTCCAAATTAAGCAAATTATGAATGCTTGTGTTATGGGTGTTAGTCAACGATACTAATACATAGAAATACTTAAATAGATACCAGAACAAATTTAATAAACACCCAGACCAGGAAATGCAGTCATTACGCAAATGCCTGCCCCCGTCGGTAATCGAATCCGAGCCTCGCGGTTGGTCTGTGTAGTTAGGCGTTTACACTAGCCACTCGACCAACGAGATGTTCAAAATAATCTTTATATATATAATTCTTCTATGAGAGTGTATGTCACTGAACTCCTTCTAGACGACTGGACCGATGTCGATGAAACTTTTTGTATGTGTTCTAGGGAATTTGAGAATGGTTTAGATTCACAATTTGGTAACCTGGAAAATGTTTTTTTAATCATTTTTTAATAATAAGTAATTTTTAATTTTAGAAAGTTTCACATCGGATCTGACAGACTGCGCTACTGTCGAAGCACCACAACCACAACCCAATAAGGGTAAAATACGTCAGCAGTATAATGTTTTTTCACACAAAGCAATCATGGATCTTGGTGACAAAAATACACAAGATTAACATGAATATGCTTTATAAGACTAGTGTTCCCAAAACACGATTTATTTCACTTTGCTCGATAGAAAAAAATCAAAAATTTGACCCTTTTTTGAAAGCAAAACCCAACTGTCTACTTCAATTGTGAAAATATCGACACCAGATTTAACATATACATAGAATAAGTACTATACATAAAAGATAAGTGTTTCAGTTTTTATAATTTTTTTTTTTCAAATTACTTTTCCAGTGTCAAAAATAGTGATTTGTCGCTTAAGACATTTACTTTAGAGCGCAATATTTCATAGTAATCATGGAAAGGGGGAGTGCGGCTATTGGCTCTTCTGGCTCACTAAGTATGGGGCCTTAATGTATCATTAAAAGATACAAAAGACAGTTAATGGATCTTCCATTAACTGTAATTTTTTAAACATTGTTCTAAAATGTATTTCTGTCTCATAATATCGATGAATTTATTATTCTATTATGCGAAGAGCCATCCGCTTTGTGATCAACCCTAAAAGACTTTCTAGACGGTTGTAAAATAAATAAATAAATGTCCAAAGAGACAAGCGTGATCAAAAAGTAATTAAAAGTTTTACTATTCCTCGATAGATGGCAAAACTAAAAAGTAGCACCGCTGTGCCGGTCGGAGTGGGGGATTGTTAGGTTAGTTTCGTTACGGAATTTCTGGATTCGGTCTCCACACTCAAGGTCCGCGATAGAAGCTATGCAATAGCTTAATAAATACCCGTGGACAAGTTACACGAATTGAATCTAACCCTAAAGTAAGTAAATTATATGCTTGTGCTATGGGTGCTAGTCAACGATTCTACTGCATAGATGTACTTAAATAGATACCAAACAAATAAACACTCAGACCCGGAAATGCAGACATCTAAATGTTCATCACACAAACGCCTGCGCCCGTCGGCAATCGAACCCGAGCCTTGCGGTTGTAAACACACCTTCCAGCAAAGGTAACCTTATTTCCATCTTCCGATTATTAAATTTGTATTAAATCTACGGTCCACATGGATGTAAACCAAAGTTTACAACCAGTGTTTACAACTGTCTGAAACCACTTTTATATGAACTTCTTAGTTTCTAGTAAATGATAAAGTATTTGTTGTATTCCTTGTAAAAAAAAACATTCTTTGTACTAGAAAAATACATTTACGAATATGAATAATGTTATCGAAAGATAGTTCAATCATTTATGATTATTTTTCTAAGCAAAACGTTTAAGCACTTACGAACTGGAACGAAACGTTTCATAACTTATCTGTAGCTACAATTCCAACCAAAACACGCACATAAAACTAAAATATTTGAAGTATTTCTCTTCTTCAATTTGATTTGTTACGATTTTATCTTGAAGATATTTTGCCAAGCTTTTATTATATCAGTCTTTTTTACAGCGAATTGTGAAGCAAAACCCACCTAAATACATAGTGGAAAGAAACGTACTTCTTTGTAGAAGTAGGTACGTCTAACCACAATTTCGTCTTAATTTTTAAATCACATGTTTAGTTCCCTGAGCAAATAGAGCAATTGAACTGTCTCTCCTCATTTTGTTATAAATTTAAAAAAAAAAACGTTCAAGTAGGTATCTAAATATTAACACTAACATTTTGCTGGAGCTGGAGAGGAGCTGGGTCTTAGTTACATTAAGTAGTAAGTTTTGTCGGGTTTTATTAAAAGTTTTTTTTAATTTATTCTAGTGTTTTTAAAAATGTTGTAAGCATACACGTGCAACTCCACCGACCAACCGCAAGGCTCGGGTTCGATTAGCGAAGGAGGCAGGCTTTTGTATGATGAACATTCAGAAGTCTGCAACTCTGGGTCTGGGTGTTTGTTAAATTTAGTCTGGTATCTATTTACGTATTTCTTTGTATTAGAATCGTTGACTAACACCCAGAACACAAATATGTGATTTGCTTGGAGTTAGATTCAATTGGTGAACTAGTCGAAGGATGTTTATTTATTTACTAGGTGGGAGAGTTTAACAGCGACTTGCCCGGATTGGTACCACCGCCTTGGCTATTCCTGCCTCCATAACGTCATGACGTGTTCCGGTTCGGAAGGTAAGGTAGATGGTATACTTACTTTTGCTCGAGGCCTAACATCCCGGCCTCAGGATGGCAACGCACCATTACCACATTTGGTGTCTCAAGGCGGTATGAGGTTTTTTTTTAAATAAATAAATATCCCTGGACAAATCACACAAATTGAATCTAACCCCAAAGTAAGCAAATTATATGCTTGTGTTATGGGTGTTAATCAACGATACTATTACATACAAATTCTTAAATAGATACCAGAATAAATTTAATAAACATTTCCGGGTCTGGGCCCGGAAATGCAGACATCTAAATGTTTATCACACAAATGCCTGCCCCCTTCGGGAATCGAACCTGAGCCTCGCGGTTGGTCGATGTAGTTAGGCGAGTACGCTAGCCACTCGACCAACAAGGTGGTCTTACCATCAGGAAATCTGCTTGTTTGCCTTCCAATATTATAAAAAATATGTAAAAAAAATACTTGTTATTAATTACCGCAATACACTTTATATATTAGCACTTAAATTAAAAAAAAACAAAACCCTCGTCAAATCCTTCATGTGATATACCTAATAGGATTAAAACCTTGGTTATAAACTTTGATATGCATCCGCGTGGAACGCAGACTTAATCCAAAGTTTGATTTGTTTCAATTAAAGTTTCCACCAAGGTCATTTTTGTGGAAGGCGTGATTGGGGCCCTATTACAACCGTCTAGATGATGCTTAAGAATCATCTTGATCACGTCAGCTTTCAAACAAAAAACACCGTATCGAAATTTGTTTCATTCGTTTAGGAATTAAAATCACACATACATACACTCATACACACACAGACAGACACACACACGCATACACAGAGATAGAAAGAAGCATCAAATTAATATATAACACTCCTCTTTTTCCTTCGGGGCTAAATAATATTTAGGTAGGTATTTATTAAACTTATATTTTTACAAAACTTACACATTTGTAATCTTCCTGAGCTTCCATTCGATTTGGCTCGGTCGCTTTCACACTTGAGTCTATTTAGTTCACTCTCTACGTATTCATCGGTTTCATTCATGCATCTCAGTTTGGCCAGGGTATTTCCGGCTGCCTGGAAAATAAAAAAGACTATTATATCCTTACAAAGTTATACTTCTGACCTAGCGAACTTCGTATCGCTTGACATTAACACCTATTTTTAGTTTGAATGGATTTTTTTCGAAACTTGTCCTGACAATACACCCGAAATCTGGATTCATTGATATTGATAGAAAAAGTATCTACACGCCTATATCCGCGAAGAGGTAGGCAGAGACACAACCAGGACACCCACAACTAGCCGAAGATACTAAATCCCACAATGTGATAGGTGGCAAGCCTATCGCCAACCAGGCACATGTCCTATTCCAAGCAACGTTTTTTTTTTATTAGAAAAATAGTCAAGTCTAACTACTGCACTGCTAGGCCACAGAGGCGATATATCTATAGAAATTATAGTCATTGGACATGAATTGGTTGCGCTAATGAATTAGTATTATTTTAAACCTTGGACGAAAAAGTAGAGTATCATAAGTTTGACTTTGTCTGTATGTGTGTGTCTGTAGCATTTTAACTTTTGAACTGATGGACAAATTTCGATGTGAGTCGTTACTACCACCATACAACTGACTTAAAAAGGATGAGGTTTTCAATCGAACTTTATAATTGTTGTGTGTATGACATACAACGTTTGTTAATCGATAACTCTGCCAATAGCTAACCGATTTTGATGGTTCTTTTTTAGGAAGATAAGTTTTTATTCCGAGGTTGTCCTATATTAGATGTTTTACGATCTGACTAGTAGGTTTTGTGATAGAGTTACTAGTTCATAATTTTTAATTTATCTTCTTTTTAATTGACTAGATCTAAAACGGTGTTTTACTTTATAAATTACTATTTATTTGGCTTTAAGAATTTAAAATCGTTATTAAGACTGTTAAAACTATATCAATATATAACAAACTATATCAATATACAACATATAACAAATCACAATTGTTTTTGTTCAGAGAGAATAAACTTTTAGAATACTAGAAAATAAACATTTCGGATTACATTAGATACAGAAAGAGGATTTTACAGTCACAGAATTTTGGTTTTTCTTCTTTTTAGTTAAACTAGATACAAAGTGTTGACAATCAAAGACACTTTGACACTAAGAAACAAATATCTCTACAAGTTACATACATTGAATCTAACCTCAAAATAAACAAATTATATGCTTGTGCTATAGGTGTTAGTCAACAATTTTAATATATAAAAATACTTGAACATATACCAAAATTATTTTAATAAACAACCAGACCCGGAAATGCAGATATTCAAATGTTCATCACACAAACGTCTGTCCCCATCGGGAATCGAACCCTAGCCTTGCGGTTGTAAACACACCTTCTTACAAAGGTAACCTCATTTCCATCTTCCGATTATTATTAAATTCGGATTAAGTCAACGGTCCACATGGATGTAAACCAAAGTTTACAACCAGTGTTTACAACTGTCTGGAACCACTAATATGCAAATATTTTTGTCACATACTAGTGGTAAAAATAAAATACAAATAATACCCAATGTAAAACCCAGCTTTAAGTTTGAAATATCGACTGAAAAATTAAGCCAGGGAAATTCATTTATGAATGATCCCTTGATCTAACATGTATACCTAATTAACATAGACAATGTTACATAAGTAAAAGATAATCATGAAAAAAAAAAGATGCAAGCGACTAAAAATTGGGCAACCAATGGGCACCAGCGGGCAATGAGGTCGTTACATCCTGAAGCCTGAGTAGCATTAAATAAATACGAGATGTATTGGTTTATAAAATACGATAGACTTCCATTCAATTATTTATTTAAATAACCAATTTATAACTTAATAGGATGAATCTCTAACAGCTCTTCGTCCATTTATCTTCTCAAAATTTCGTTGAGATTAACTTTTGATCGTCCTTGCTAGAGCCTTGCCAGTTAATTGCTTAATTAAAGACTAGCTATTAGCCCCAGCTGCGTTTGGATTTGGTATTCAGTGTGTTTGCAGTGGTTATATATATAATAAAATTTTATTTTGTGACAAAAAAAAAACAAAATTTATTAAATTTTCAATGCTAGCTTTAAGGCAGGTAACGACTAATGTACAACAAAACACAAAAAATATATACTCATTCCTGGTACAATCTAACGGGAATGAGGTGGACCTTGTAGATTCCATTACGTTTTTAAATGATATAAATTATAAATCAATGAATATTTCTGCACTAGTAATAGAAACTGAACCTAGCCCCAAATAAATAAATTAAATAAATAAAAATCTCTGGAAGAGTTACCAAAAGTAGGCACATCTTTATTTTTTTTTAATAATACAATTACACAATTAATTTAATTGTCATACTTATACCACATCTTTACATACATCTTTGAAATCGTGCGTGTGTGTGTGTGTGTGTGTGTGTCTGTGTGTGTGTGTGTGTGTGTTTTTTGGAGTCGAACGGGACAAAAAGTATTGTTTTCCTAGTGCTAAGGTACCTTCCCATACATTTTCAACCAAATAAGTTTTCCTGTTCTTGAGTTTCATTCTTTTATTCTTCCAATTTCATTTTTTTAATACGTAATATTTTGAAAAACTGTTGGCTAGTTAACCTCTTCAAGTCATTTAAATAAATAGTAAGGCTTCTTCACCATTTGCAAAACAATCGAATCAATTGGAAGGTCTTGCAATCGAATGAAAGCCTTTTTGCTTTACCGATTTTGAAAAAACAGTTTATTTTTGATGAAACTCTAATCAGGAAAACTTCTATCAAAATTGGTTAAATAATTTTCATCTTATAGTTTACAAAATATACCAACAGAGAACTCAAAAAATGTTTGAGCTTTGCAGCCTCCTAGCTTGTTCCAATCATCTTTTAAGAAAATTAAAAAAAAAAGCTAAGTAGATATGTATTTTAATTAAATGTACACATTAAGATATTATAATAATTACGTGATTTATACTTGTGCCTACTCCGATTTTTTTATTATTATATATTCACAAGAGTTTGATTCACAAGAGCCCTGTATCCTGAAACACATTTTAGACTCAGACTACAGCGACCGTGTGGCCTAATGGATAAGGCGTCGGACTTCGGATCCGAAGATTGCAGGTTCGAGTCCTGTCACGGTCGAATAACGGTTTTTTTTGTTTTTTCTTTTACTTTTTTCTAGTAAGTTGGCTAAAAATAGTTAATACTAGCTGATGCACGCGGTTCTTCTTTAAAGTAAGATAATAAATAAAATAATAGTTTTTAATGGAAATGCTTCTTTTACTTACTAATACTTACTGAAGCCTCTTTAATCTACCTCAATGAAAATTTATTTTTCGACATTTTTGTGGAAATTCATGGTAGGTAAGTATACACTCTTTTTTTAAATAACACTCGTCCTTTTCCACAACACACTTTATTTATCACTAGGTGTATTTTACACACTGTCCTTCACTCACTGACTGACGATCAGTAACTATATACACTAATCGTTAAAATGAAAATTATTTAATAAGTTAAGTGTGTATAAAAGTGTGTGTAAAGTGAATAAAATGTTAAGTAATGTGTAAAACTACAAGTTCTATTTAAAAAAAGTGTGTACCTAATATTGGTCTCAGGATGGGTACTAAAATGAATACTATTGTGTTACTACCAACTATGTAACCGTTTTACATATAACCACAGTTATAACTACAGTTTTTACTATTTTCGTGTTTCGGTCTGGATATTAAGGTAGGTTAACTAACCACTATACTAACTCGAGCAAGAGCTTTAGGTTGGTAATACCAATACCCATCAGAAAATCTGTCAACTTGCTTTCGTTTCTCGTAAAAAACGTTTTATTGTTGCTTCCATGGCCGAGTCGAATCGTAAAAGCCATGTATCCTCTATTCATCTATATCAAATAAATAGAATTTGATGCGTCATTTAAGTCCCATGACCGTAACAATAATGTGGTATCATTTTACCCTGCTCATCAGCCAGGAGGCCAATAGGTCGCATGTCGTTGAAGTATAGAAATTAAAATTTGTTGAAGTGAAACTTCTTTATCGATGTATCAGTGAAATTTACGGTTACAGTTTTCTGTAATGTTCATTGACAACTAGTTACGCTCCAAAAAAACACTGTATGTTATCGCCGAATTTCATACTGTGTTCCTCGGGATTTTTGTTTCGCCAGCTGGCAAAGGTGCCAGAACCAAAAGGTGTCTGTATTTTTTTTGAAGTGCAACTTTTTTTGCCTATAGGTACTCCACTAAAAATGATGCCATAATTTCACTTCTTACGTGTGTACTATACACGCATTTTTTAAAATAAATACTTCTGAAGCATAGTTTAACACATTTTTTTGAAGATGGAGTCTATGTTAGTACCTACTTGACGAAAAAGTCCAGTTGCAAATAAATACTTAAGAAAGAAAGTCGTGTAAGTCACAGTATTTATACCTACGAAACGGCTTAACTGATTTAGCTGAAAATTTAAGGGAAGATACCTTAGAAACTATTAGTTATGAAATTAAATAGTGGTTGGTATACGTAAATAAAAACACACTGACACATGAAAAACATTTTTTTAAATAACTACTTGACTGACTTGACTATTTCTTTAAACAACTACTTGTTGGACTTGACTGCATGAGGTCCCGGGTTCAAATCCCGGGTCGGCCAACAAAAATAAAATTGGCTTTTTCCAATTTTCTAATTAAAAAAATGTTGGTCGGGAAATGTGCCCGGTTGGCGATAGGCTTGTCACCTATCACATTGTGGGACTTAGTATCTTCGGCTAGTCGTGGGTGCCCTGGTTGTGCCTCTGCCTACCTCTTCGGGGATATGGACGTGAAGATACTTTAAATAACTAAATTGTTGCTAATTTTGGTTTCACCAGACTTTAAAAAACCTATCATTACACTCGTACAATATAACGTTGGAAATCGTTCAGAATCCTAAAAGGAGAAGGGTAGCAATTTTTTTTTATGAAATTGGAAGGCAAACATGCAGACAGAATTCCTGATTGTAACAAATTCACACTGCCTAGAGACACCAAAGGTGGTAATGGTGTGTTGCCAACCTGAGGCCGGGGTCTTAGGCCTCGAGCAAAAGTAAGTTTACCGGCTACCTTACCCACCAAACCCGAACATTAGTTGACGTTATGGCGTCAAGAATAGGTACGACGGTGCTACCAATCCGGGCGAGTCGCCTCAAAACTCTACCACCTCGTAGGACGTCACGGTGTTAGTGACAGTAAGCCAATGCTCGCCTTTTACGAGCTACCTGGCAGATAGTCTTTTCTGCAACGGAGTCCGGACCAACACGGGAAAACACAACGGCATACACAATGACACTAAAACCAGTTGGAAATGTGACATTAGGAAAAACAAGGCTACGCTTACCTCAAACTTTCCCACTTTAACCAAATAACTTGGAGATTCCAACACAATAACCAAAAGCAGGAATTGAAAAACCACCAGCGTTGCTGTCAAATATAACATTTCTTCTGAACTCATTCCCAGTTTAACCAAATAACCAGCAGATGTCATGAACATCATAAGGGCTATCATAGCCCCTCGACTCTCCAGCGTGGCTAGTTCTCGAATGTAGATAGGTATGCATGTGAAAAGACCAGCTGTTGAAACTCCTGTTAGGATATGAAGGATGATATCACCGATCTCACTTCGGGGTAAAAGTAGAGGTACACAAGAGGCCTGAAAAGATATTGTAAATATAAAGCACTAATACTACATCAAAGTAGAAGACTATTTACTACTATATTAACCTATAATATACTACAATGGGATGTTTTTAAAAGCCACTAGCCGCTGTGGTCTGCCGGTTCAGTTGTCGGACTTGACTGCACGAGGTCCCGGGATCGATTCCCCGAAAGAAATTCAAAAAGGAGAACAAAAAAACGACGTTTGGGATTGGATATGTGCCACCTATCACATTGTGGGACTTAGTGTCTTCGGCTACTCGTGGGTGCCCTCGTTGTGCCTCTGCCTACCTCTTGGGGAAGCGCGGGGCGCAAAGATACTTACTTACTTTTTTCACTACTTGCTGTAATTTGTTAGGTGCTTTTTCTTAAATAATATGTTGTATTACTTACTGGTTAAACTTGCACAATAGGTGTAACTACTCTATCACAGGATAGCAACGCACTCATTACATCTATGGTGTCCATAGGCTATAGCTGTCTCTTACTGTCGTGAGAGCCGCGCGTTTGTTCGCCGTCTTACGCTGTATGTGTGTTTGTGACTTGTGTATCCTACTAATATCATAAATGCGAAAGTTTGTAAGGATGTGTGTATGTTTGTTACTCTTTCACGCTCGAATGGCTGAATGGATTTGTCTCAAATTTGGGACACAGATAGATTGTGACCTGGATTAACACATAGGCTACTTTTAATTCCGATCGCACGACGGGTTCCTGTGAAAACGCGGGCAAAGCCGCAGGCACCAGCTAGTGTACTATATACGAATTTGCTAATTCGATCAAATTTTATTATTTGAACACATTATCAACCACTTTTTTAATTTTTTGTTTAACTTGCCTTGTGACAAAATTCAAAACTAAATTTAGGAGTAGGAGTAGGAGTATCTTCACGCCCATAACCCCAAAGAGGTAGGCAGAGGCACAACCAGGGCACCCACGACTAGCCGAGGACACTAAGTCCCACAATGTGATAGGTGGCAAGCCTATCGCCAACCGGGCACATTTCCAATCCCGACCAACATATTTTTTTTATTAGAAAATTGGAAAAATCCAATTTTCTTTTTGTTGGCCGACCCGGGGTTCGAACCCGAGACCTCATGCAGTCAAGTCCATTACCCGGACCGCTAGACCACAGAGGCTACTGAATTTAGAACTTTCATAAACTGAGCCAAAATTCATAATGTTTATGCATTTTATATGAATTAACCATCGATACAAACATTACTACAACAATATTATCGCCTCTGAAATGTAACTACACTTCCAACACCAATCCCAACGTCAAGCCTTGGGCTTTGTGTTTGACTTCTTGTAGTCCCGGGTTCAACCTCGGATCGGATAACAAAAGAAAACATTACATGTTGTTGGTAGGCTTGCCACCTGTCACATTATGGGAATTAGTGTCTTCGCCTTGTCTTGGGTGCCCTGGTTGTGCCTACCTCGTCAGGATAATATGCTCGTGACGATACTCTTAAGATACATGACATAACCAGTATTGTTATCCATTAAAATAGCGGATTAATTCATCCATCCTGACCAACGTGGGTCCAAATTGTCTTGGGTCAAAATAAAAGAGTTTGAACAGTGTATTTAGTATAATACTTCGTATATAAAAATAAATCCCTGCCTGAATGGACTGACCAATTTTGGTAATTATTTTTTTGTCTTTGTCAGGTGATTTCTGAAAAGAAAACTGGGAAAATTGCAGTGTGAAAAAAATACTTTAATTTTTGCATACAAACTATTAGTATCTGTTAATGTCAAGCATTACGTTTGCCGAGTTGGCTAGTTACTTAAAAAAATATATCCAATGAAATCTTGATTTTATTAAACTTGACAATTTTTTATTTAACATGCAACGTATGTTTTTTCGGATGAATGCTGAAAGATGAATTCGATATCTCAGTAACTAATTGAACTGATTTTTTTATGTTTAAACTAGCCATCCCGGTGAACTTCGTTCCACCCGTTCAGTTTATACCGGAAAAATAAAGTCTTGTTTTTCCCCCATTTTCCCTGAAAATTTTCCCGGTTGTTCTCTTCATAAGAACCTTCTTCTGACAATAACTAACACTACAAAGAAATAATTATCCAAATCGGTTCAGTCCCTCGGAAGTTATGCGCTTACCAACACATTTAGCAATTCATTTTTATATTATAGATGACAATGCCAATTGCATTGTACAAATGGATCTGATCTAATGATGGTACCGCAATTAGGCTATTGGAACTAACGACCAACGGGCGACCACTAGTCTATATAGATTTAAAAACACATTTTTTCTTGTCAAACCCAAGATCTTATGCAGTTAACTAGAATTTCGAACCACTTGACTACAGAGGTGATAAAATAAAATATTATACTTACACCCTGTAGCAGCACCACCAAGTATATACCAAATCGTCTTCCTAATCTATCGATGGCATAACATTGTGGAAGTGCACTAACCATCGACCCTAGAATAAGGGCTGTTGTAGTCCAAGGGACATCATCGAATGACTTAAAGAAACCCGAGTGTGTTGAAAGTGTTAAGTTGTTGCTTTCCACTCCATGTGTGAAGAAAGGTAGGCTTGCTGAAACAAGAGTTTTGCAAGATATTAATAAATATTACTGGACAAATTACACAAATCTGGGGGCTCGGTAGTAGCCCTGCCAAGACGAGCAAAACGACGCGCGAAGGTACTTACCAAATTTCTTTTCTCGAAGCGTTTCGTCAATATTTTAATTAAATCCCTATAAATTTGATTTTAATCACACCAGTTAATTAAAATTATCAGGAAATATTAAGTTATTAAGTATCTTCACGCTCAAATCCCCGAAGAGGTAGCCAGGGGTACAACCAGAGCACCCACGATTAGCCGAAGACACTAATTTCCACAAATTTGATTGGTGGCAAGCCTATCGTCAGCCGCGCACTTATCCAATCCCGGCCAACGTTACTCTTATAAGAAAAATTTAAAAACCACATTTTCTCTTTGTTGCCCGACCCGGGAATCGAACCCGGAACCTCATGAAGTCAAGTCCAATACCTGGATCGCTAAGAGGCGACTATTGTCAAGATATATTGCCTGTATTAAAAGTTTAAAAATATAAAAATCCATGTCGCAGTATTTACAATCTAGATGTTATTGATAAACCCCCGCTTTCGTCTTACTAATGAATATCAAAATTTATGGGTTACTTCCTAAAGTCTGATAAAGCCGAAGTTTAGTAGGTAAGGTAGATACGCAACGATTATTTTTTTTTATGATATTAGAAGGTAAACAAGCAGACATATTACCTTATGGTAAGAAATTCACCCTGCCTAGAGACACTAACGATGGAAATGGTGCGTTGCCTATTAGGCTAATGTCAAATGCTAATGCTAGTATCAAAAAGTAAAGAAAAAAAGAAAAGTATTTAAATGAAAGAAATGTAATTTGTTTAATTTCTCAGATGAACTGATAGTTTCAGACGAACACCACGGATTATATTCGTGATGCATATCACTACACTAACACTAGTATGTTTATCGTTGATAGTACATATCTTTACAGCATCCAATTTACAGAGGAAGCTACGTAAATAGAGCACAATCTTGTGAGATCAAAGATTACTCATGCTGTACATTAGCAATTTCCTTTCAGTTATTGTTTCAGAACCGACATTAATTAAACAACTAAGACAATGAATTTTTTCTATGGTTTCTACAGCATATCAAAAAGATAAGAATCAAAGAACGCAGTTACAGTGAGTACGTTAATCATCTTGTGCGTGTTACAGGATGTATAATTATATAATAAAATAAATAATCCGACAGACTGCGCTACTGTCTAAGCATTAATGTCAAGCGATACGAAGTTTGCTGGGTCAGCTAGTGAACTTATAATTATTATTATTGAAAAATATAACTAGTGGTCGCCCATTGGTCGAAATTCGACTATAATAAATTTTAATATCTTGTTGATAGCAACGCCATCTTCATTTTTCAAGACCGACTATTTTGTTTCCAAAGTTTTTAGTGCGCCATCTGTGATATTTTATCGTTATGATTTATATATTTGTTTGTGTGTATCAAATGCATAGCAGTGTGGGTAATGTTTTATTTATTGATTTAATGTTCTTAAAAGGATTATTATTGAAAAATATTAGCGTTCTGCACTTCTCCTACACATAAACTATAAGTGTGTTAAATTTTTATGCTCCTGCGTCCACGCAAATTTTGTAAAAAGGGGTCCAAAGTTTTGGCATCACGTATCTATAATATAAAAATGAATCGCTAAATGTGTTGGTAAGCGCATAAATTCCGAACGAGTTTACCGATTTGGCTATTTTCTTTTATTTTTATTTCTTTTATTATTGTGTTAGTTATTATCAGGAGAAGGTTGTTAAGAAGAGAAAAACAGAGAAAGTTGCAGGGAAAATGGGAAAAATAATGCTTTATTATTTTCTATACTGAACGGGTGAAACGAAGTTCGCCGGGACAGCTAGTTAACATATAAATTCCCATCAAACTTCTGTGTAAACTTATTCATCAAAACCTGAGATTTGAATCAAGTTGTAACATTTTAACGATCTGGCGTTATGCGTCTTAATGTATTATGGTCTCGGAATGCTGGTGTCTGGTTATTTTCTATGGATGTCTGGTCTGGTGTTCCAGACGAAGTTATATTTAATAACAACACCTTAGTCTGTTTTAAGCTTAAGGCCCCATAGTCAGTCAGCCAGAAGAGCCAATCACCGCGCTCCCCCGTTCCATGATTACTATGAACAATGGCACTCTAAAGTAAACGTCTTAAGCGACAAATCACTATTTTTGACACTATAAAAGTAATTTGAAAAAAAATATTAAAAACTGAAACACTTATCTTTTAGGTATAGTACTTATCCATGTTAATGTTAAATCTGGTGTCGATATTTTTATACTTGAAGTTGACATTTGCGTTTTGCTTTCAAAAAAGGGTTAACTTTTTGAATTTTTTCTATCGAGGAAAGTGAAATGAATCGTGTTTTGGAAACACAAGTCTAGTAAAGCATATTCATGTTAATCTTGTGTATTTTTGTCAGCAAGATCTATGATTGCTTTGTATGAAAAAAACAGTAAATTGCTGACGTATTTTAGCGTATATGGCCCGTTTACGCGGACGGTCGTATTTATAGATGCCGCAGTTCTTGCACTTGGCAACATCTCGTAACCAAGTAGTAGAATGTTTTACAAACAACTTTTTTCCATGTTGGTCCGGGCTCCTTTGCAGAATAGATCATCTGCCTTCCTGCCAGTCAACTCTTAAACGGCAAACATAGGCTTACAGTCACTAACATCGTGACATCTGGCTAGGCAGAGTTTTGTAACGGATCGCCCGGATTGGTAATACCGCCTTACCTATTCCTGCCGCCATAACGTTAGTGCTTGACATGGACGTGTTCCAGTTCGAAGGGTAAGGTAGCTGGTAAACTTACCTTTGCTCGAGGCCTGACATCCCGGCCTCAGGTTGGCAATGCATTACCACCTTTTCTGTCTTTAGGCGGCGTGAATTTTCTACAATCAAGAAATCTGTCTGCTTGTTTGCCTTCCAATTTCATAAAAAACTAGATTTATACCAATTCCTCTCATCATAGCATCAGTGCTAGCCATTTTCGTATTCGATGCTGGGAGTATAGCCGCTAGACTTGCACTCGTGGCAAAAAATCAAGAACATAGAAGAACATAGAACATAGAAGAAATCTCTTTGACTGAGATAAGCTGCCCTATTGTACAACTCTTTTAGTTTTAATTTTTTTTGTGTGTAGATGAATAAATACTAAATTTGTATGTGACGTGTGTTTCCTGCAATCAGTTGGCATGCCTGTATGGTTGGTATCTTAAGAGTTATGACATAAAATAATTCTTTCCGTGGAGATAAACACGTACCACCGAGGTCAGTTTAAGTCGACAATAACTCTCCTTATCTTGTTAATAGTCTATAGAATGCAATTGTAGGTATACAATGAATGAAATGACTAATCGTAATAGTCGTCAATGGACATGGGCTACTTGGTCCTGTGTCAAACAAGCATAAAAGACACCTTAGGCACATTTTCCCCGTGTTGGTCCGGGCTCCTTTGCAGAATAGACCGTCTGCCTTTCTTGCCAGGCAGCTCGTAAAAGGCGAGCATAGGCTTATCATCACTAGCACCTTGACGTCTGACTAGGTAGTAGAGTTTCGCAGCGACTCGCCTGGATCGGTACCACCGCCTTACCTATTCCTGTCGCCGTAACGACATAACGTATTAGGGTTCGGAGGGTAAGGTAGCCGGTAAACTTACTTTTGCTCGAGGCCTAACATCCTGACCTCAGGTTGGCAACGCACCATTACCATCTTTGGTGTCTCTAGGCGACGTGAATTTCTTACCATCAGGAAATCCGTCTGCTTGTTTGCCTTCCTATATCATAAAAAAGGCAACTTAAACCACACCTTCTAACAAAGGTAACCTTTGAGGAAACTGTTTTCTATCTACCACTTTTTTTTCACAATATTTAGGAAAGGACTTTATAACAAAATTGAAAATAATATACGATATTTTCTAATTGTTTTGTTGCCCGACCCGGGCATCGAACCCGGGACCTCAAGAAGTCCGACGCCGGACCGCTAGACCACAGGGGCGATAAGATTCTTAATCTCTCTTAAATGTTACTACTTACGTTTGAAACTATTCATGCATTACTTATCTTTAGCTTTGTCCACATTCGTAACTAAATTTTCGTAACTGGTTACGAATATTTTTTTTTTTGTACTAATCAAACTATAAAATGTTGAATTTAGTTCGGAACGTGCATGCGACTGCCGCAGCACTATCGCCAAACATATTCCCATAAGTCATACTTCAATAACATGAGCTATCTTCTAAACAGTATATAATATTTTTTACGATAACATGTGTGTGTTTGTGGCATCATAACTTTTAAACAAAGCGACCTTTTTGATTCGATGCGATTTTTTGTTTGAAAAGTAATATGGCTGTGATGATTCTTAGCTATTAAAAGGTTTTTTCAGGGGTTATTAAAATTTCATGAATGTATTGTGAATATTAACAATGTCTTTTACAGGATCAGAGTGACAAACTTAATTTAAACCATAAAATAGTTTCACCATTAAATAGTTCGCCTGTAAAAAGACAAGAACGTTTATTTTATGGTGCAGTTTTCAAATTTTTATGAGCGGATAAAAACCTTTATGAATACTAAACACCTAGTCTAAAGACGTTGTAACGAAAGTTTTTACATATTTGCTACCAACGGGGTTTTTAATTGTTATTGCGATTAAATGAAAGAAAACAAATAAAGACGATTGAGAAATCTGTAAAAAGTATGTAAGTATCTTCACGCCCATATCCCCGGGTAGGCTGAGGCACAACTGACTAATTAAAGACACTAAGTCCACAATGTGATAGGTGGCAAGCCTATCGCCAACCGGTCGCGTATCCAATCCCGGGCAACGGTAATTTTATTACAAAATTGAAAACAATATGCATTTTCTAATTTTTCACTTCAAAACCGGAATATGACAGGGCTGAGTACTAGCATTTGGCAAAAGGAGTTAATAATAAAACAATCTAGTTATGGCAATTTTGTTTCGCACTCACTAATTTTAAAATATCGCTGTCTTTTACAAGACAAAACACTTTTAGTGCTGTCAGATTAGTCTGTACGCGACATTTTTACAGACGTGTAATCCATCACTTGGAAAACTCCTCTCAGCCTGCCGGCTTATTAGAGCCGAGAGAGAGACAGAGAGAGAGATAGAGAGAGAGAGAGAGAGAGAGAGAGAGAGAGAGAGATTTGCTTCATTACCAACAAGACCACTGATGGTAGAGTACTGTACAACAAGTTTCTCGGGAAGGGATCCACCGATTTAGCTATTTCTTTCACCATAATGACAATGTCAGGTCCCTTTCCGGAGGATAGACACGTAGATTTTCACTATAGGTCTTACACGCCAATGGACAACGAATTATCTAAAACAAACCAGCGGCCCGGTACGTGCTTTGCTACGTATAAACTGCTTTAATCGAAGCACGTCCAAAAATGACATTACACAAAAACAAAGAAAAGAAAAGTTTCAATATGACAGCACATTCCCCGTCTGAAAAAAGTTTTAATTTGATCGAAAAATACCCATTAAAAAAATGATCCGACATTTATTGAATTCATTTGTTACAAAAACGGGATAAATGAAGAACCGCTTTATCGATTTTATGCAAACTTCAGATAAACCATCTATAGTCCAAACAATGCCTAAACATTTGGTTTGGATAGGTGAGCCCGTTCTTGAGTTATAAAATTTGTTACGAATATATTATATAGATGTTAAAAGATAAGTATGGACGGGTAATTCTTACTATTTGCTGTCTATATAGTCATAAACCATCTAATAAATAATCCAAAAAAGCCTAAACATTTGGTTTGGATAAGTAAGGTCCGTTCTTGAGATATTAAATAACAACGAAAAGTGGCATTGATTTATATATATGTTATCTACTTATCTATATATATATATATATATATATATATATATGTTATCTACTTATCTATAGGCCCCATTTACCTCTTACCACCATAAGATCCGTGTGTGTGTTTGGTGTCATCAAGTTTTTTTTTTTTTATGACATTGGAAGGCAAACAAGCAGACGGATTTACTGATGGTAAGAAATTCCCGCCGCCTAGAGACAACAAAGGTGGTAAAATTGCCAACCACAAGCCGGGATGTTAGGCCTCGAGCAAAAGTAAGTTTACCGGCTACCTTACCCTCCGAACCGGAACACGTCATGACGTTATGGCGGCAGGAATAGGTAAGGCGGTGGTACCAATCCGGGTGAGTCGCTGCGAAACTCTACCACCTAGTCAGATGTCACGGTGTTAGTGACGGCAAGCCTATGCTCGCCTTTTACGAGCTGCCTGGCACAGGAAGGCAGATGGTCTATTCTACAAAGGAGTCCGGACCAACACGGGGGGAAATATGTAATAAAATATGTAAAAATAAAATAAAAAACTTTTTTTGTTTAAATAAAATATTATGTTGCATTTCATTTACATATATCAATACAAATTGATCTGTGGCAAAGTACAGTGTCTATATTATCAAAACTAGATGGTATTAACTTAAATTTACTAGTCGCTAGATTTTTGCAACGACTCGTCCGGATTGGTATCACCACCTTACCTATTCCTGCCGCCTATCAGTGCTTGCCGTTGACGTGTTCCGGATAGGAATATAAGGTAGCCGTTAAACTTAATTTTGCTCGAGGCCTAATATCCCGGTTTTAGGTTAGCAACGCACCATTACCACCTTTGGTGTCTCTACGCGGAGTGAATTTCTTACCATCAGGAAATCCGTATGCTTGTCTAATTCCCAATATCATAAAATTAGGTATAGTTCGTCTAACCTGAACAAACGCGCCCAATAATCGCAGTGCTGTCAGTTTAACTACCTCAATTAAATTGATTAATTGGTAAACTAGCATGTAAAGTACTGGCATTGAGAATATTGCCGTTGACGTGTTACGGTTCGGAGGATAAGGTCAAAGGTAGCCGTTAAACTTACTTTTGGTCGAGGCCTAATATTCCAATCTCAAGTTGGCAACGTACCATTCTCACCTTTGACATCTGTAGGTGGCATACATTTCTTACCATCAGAAAATCTGCCTGCTTGTTTGCCTTCCAATATCATAAAAAATACTTATTTTATAGTTCTAGGACCAATTGTACGTTTCCAGGTTTAGTATCTAACTTTGAGGGCTGATTTCACCCATCATATCGAAAATCAAATTGAATAAATTAAGTTTAGCTTAAACAAGTTCAATTTTCAATTATGATATCGTCTGTAAGCTAATGCAAATACTTAATATATTTGTTATTATCCATCGTTGTTAAACACGTGTTTAATATATTTGATATTATCCATCGTCGGCGCTTGGTTTATCGCCTCTGTGTTCTAGCGGTCCGGGTGTTGGACTTGACTGCATGAGGTCTCGGGTTCGAATCCCGGGTCGGCCAACAAAAATACAATTGGATTTTTCCAATTTTCTAATAAAAAAATGTTGGTCGGGATTGGAAAAGTGCCCGGTTGGCGATAGGCTTGCCACCTATCACATTATGGGACTTAGTGTCTTCGGCTAGTCGTGGGTGCCCTGGTTGTGCCTCTGCCTACCACTTCGGAGATATGGGCGTGAAGATACTTTAAAAAAAACAAGCACCTGTACAGTACTACTATTTTAATTGTGCGCTTCGACTTTACACGTTTTACTCTTTCCATACTTTATACTTTTATTTTTAAATTTTCTTACCTAATCTAAATTAAAGCGAAACGATTAATTACATTAAAAACATTCGGATTTCCAAAGCTTGACGAATATAGCTGAAGCCATAATTTAAATTGTTCCTATTACTGTACTGTTTTACTTATCACCTATAATCAATAGAGCTAGCAACTCCATTGTATAACATATAAAAGTTTTTTTGTATCTACCCACCATAAAATTAATTTATGTTTATAAATCAAAAATATTGTTTTGTAGTTTAAGTTTTAGCCCTGATGATATTGAGCGAAACCTATGTTTCTTCATTTAAAAATGTTAATAATTAATACATTTTCAAAGTTGACAATATTCTTATCCCTTGGAAATCAACTTATGAAATAAGAGTTTTGGCTCCATCGAGAGAAAGGAAAGTCCTAAGTTTTTCGTAATTATTAAATTTCGTGTTAAAATTTAGAGAAATTAGTCATTTTTTTAGGCATTTTGTACAATTTTGTTTAGTAAAAGTCTACAAACTAAATTATAAAATATAGTGTATCGTGTATTTTCCAGTCGCCTGGTTCTGATTCCTGGACTCAGTCACGTTGCTGCACAGTATTCTAGCATAAAAAGTTGGTAGTCAATCATAAAAACAATGGAAGCTCTCCCAACTTTATTAGTTCCAGTGAAAAGTAATAAAGGAATTCATCTCAAGGACGTATCAATATAACGGCCGGCTACAGTAAACAAAACAAAATTACGATGAAAATAAATTCATTTTGTTGTCCAATGCGTACAGAAAGCAACGTAAGTATTTGGCCTACTTAAAGTAGGTACCTAATTTGAAAACATTGCAAGGGATCAGGTCATCGACCATACATCCGAATAGACGCCTTTATAATTTGGCTTTCAAACAATTCTGGCAAATATCTGAGGTGCGGAGAAGCGGGACACTGCTTTCTTATTGGCTCTTGCAATGTCAAAGCGTCATATTTATAAACAGTTAAGTAAGAAAAAGGATGGGAAATATTTAATAGGAACAAGATATTTTATCGATATGTCTTATATTTTAATATGCCTTTTATTAAGGCATAGAGATAAGAATTAAGTACGACTTTGTAACTGATTAAATCGCATTTAATTATTGCAAGTCACATTGCGGTTATTCAAATCAACGTCTCAAGGTCACACATTTTTTATCTAAATTGCTTTTTAATACATTGAGAGTAATATTCGCACTTGAATATATTAGATCCTTACATATTATGAAATAAACGTTTTGTAGGAGAGGAACATAAACCGAACATTTTAATAATATAATATATTTATTTAGTTAAAGTATGAAATATTTCAATAAAACCTTTGGAGGTTGTTTGGACTGCATTATCGGCCCCTCTGCCAGGCACCTCGTAAGAGGCGAGCACAGGTGACACAAGTTATTGTCAACAAGATCACGGGTAGTAGAGTACCATGCAGCAATTTTCCTGGGTAGAAGTCCACCGCCATACCCATTGCTGCCACTCTAATTACGGTATCATAGTCTGATACGGAGGGTAGGGTAGCCGGTAAACTTGCACAATAGGCCTCACAATCCGACATAACATCAATGGTTTATATAGGTTACGACTTACCATTAGGAGAGCCGTATGCTTCTTTCATAAAAGTAACTATCTAAAGGCCAACTCAAAAGTACACAGATCAGATTTACTATCGTTAATTTTAGTGTTTAACTTTATCGATGAATACACACATATTTACATAAATAATATATCTTCGCTCCGGTATCCTATTCAATATATTTAAAAACGAAAAATATCGATAAAGTAGATTTGCACATTAATACATCACTAGCTGCAGGCAAATGAAATAGCTTGATATTTTTAAAGAAAGAAACACTTGTACTGTTTTACTTATCACTAATAATTTATTACTTTGTAATTAATAGCCTACCGGTTTCGCTTATACAGCATCATCAGGGCTAAAACTTAAACTTAAATATCTGAAATAGCTTGACAATAACATGTGTAAGAAAGAGATATAATCACGCATCTAAGAATGACTAACCAGTATATGGTGAACTCCAATAAATAACAAATAAACACAAATAACTTACAATGTAATTATGAATGTTCTTATTTTTAATCAATCTGTGGAAAGTTATGCCATCTTTTCGGTAAATTGCAGTCCCGCTGTCTTTATCGCACCATTTAAAAGAATCATTAACTATTTAATTTTTTTTTATGATATTGGAAAGTAAACAAGCAGACGGATTTCCTGATGGTAAGAAATTGGAAAAAAATGGAAGAAAGACACCAAAGGTGGTAACGGTGCGTTGCCAACCTGAGGCCGAGATGTTAGGCCTCGAGCAAAAGTAAGTATACCGGCTACCTTACCCTCCAAACCAGAACACGTCTTGAAGTTATGGCGGCAGGAATAAAAAAAAATAATTGATTCATTTTGTTTCTAATTTTTCTATTTTTTATACTATAACGCGACAATTTTTACGGGTCACAAACCTGGTCGCAACTGTCTTAACTTTTTTAAGTGACATGCTATATTAGAATAGTGTTGCCATACGGCGTCTATTGGAATGTATGGTCGATGGGTTAGGTATTTACGTTGCATAGTGTACTATCAGACACAAAAGCGAGTGTTGAATAATCGATTAAATCACACACACTAGCTTTACAACTACGTCATAATAGGCTTAACACCAATCTAATCGTTGGTCCAACCATCAGCATATACGTTTGAATTCGATTTTAAGGGGCCATATACGCTAAAATAAGTCAGCAGTTTACTGTTTTTTTCATACAAAGCAATCATGGACCTTGCTGACAAAAATACATAAAATTAACATGAATATGCTTTACTAGACTAGTGTTTCCAAAACACGATTCATTTCACTTTGCTCGGTAGAAAAAAATCAAAAAGTTAACCCTTTTTTGATAGCTTTTGCTTTCTGTCTACTTCAATTGTGAAAATATCGACACCAGATTTAACATAAACATAGATAAGTACTATACCTAAAAGATAAGTGTTTCAGTTTTTATACTTTTTTTCAAATTACTTTTATAGTATCAAAAATAGTGATTTGTCGCTTAAGACGTTTACTTTAGAGCGCCATTGTTCATAGTAGTCATGGAACGGGGGAGCGCGGTGATTGGCTCTTCTGGCTGACTGAGTATGGGGCCTTAACGGGTGCAATTGTTACGTGATAAACATCGATGTTTACATATCCTACTTATATTATAAATCCGAAAGTTTGTTCTTCTTCACGCAAAAACTGCTGCACCGATTTTCATAAAATTAGTTATACACATGGAGGGATTGGATTAACACATAGGACAGTTTAATCCCTAAAAAATGTTCCTGAGGGACCACTGACACGAGCAGTGCCTCGGCAAAATCTTGTTGATTATGTTTATTAAATTCTTTAATTCCTTAATCTGTATGTTTAACAATATTTATTTATTTATCCCAGTCTCAGTTTGACACGGCGTAGTTACCTACTGCCTATAGCAGTCTTTCCCAAAGTGGGCGATAACACCCCCTTGTGGGCAAAACCTAGAGAGGGGCAGTAAGGAAACGTGATTTTATTAAACTCCAAGCAAAACAAATATATTACTCAAATTTTGGACGACAAAAATGGAGTGGGGCCGCTACAAAATAACTGTTATTCAAAGTGGGGGTTACACGACATAAGTTTGGGAACCTCTGTCCTATAGTATCTTAATGTCTCGTTTTATTTGCTGTCATCTCGAGATACGTTTAGTTTTTCGTCGTCTTTTTTTGTGTCAGCGAGCAAGCACACTTCTAGCTTGATGGTAAGAGACAACATCAGCCTATAAACACAATAGAAGTTACAAGTGTGTTGCTCTCCTGAGTCCGAGATGAAATGCCTACTGTGCAATCTTCCAATCTTCATGCCCGGGATATGGGAAAATCGGAAAATGATACTGTCATAATGACCGTAGCAATAGGTAAAATCATTCATCTTCATCAGGAATCGAACTCGACCTTAGCGGTAGGTAGATGGAGTTAGATGTGCACGCTAGCCACTCGACTAACGAGGCCGGTAAAATAAAAGATTATTAAGAGAACTTAAACTAAATATAGATAATGCCCAATGCAGTTGTTTTATATTTTATGAATTGGTTATCTATCGTAAGACTAAGTACTGTCGCTAAATTATATTTCCAATCCTCATTTTAGGTACGGCCATGATCGAATGCAAAGATAGGCTCAGTTTTCCTTGAGTTTAAGAGAATGAATAAAAATATTTTTGGAGTCAGTTTGTGTGATTTTGTTCAGTTAAAGTTCATAAAAACAAACGATAAATTAGAGAAGAATAGAATTAACGATAAAATAGAGCAAAATAAATAAATAATAAATAAATATCCCTGGACAACTCACACAAATTGAATCTAACCCCAAAGTAAGCAAATTATATGCTTGTGTTATGGGTGTTAGTCAACGATACTAATATAGAGAAATACTTAAATACTTAGTCTGGCCATA
>NJDD01002686.1:73661-102837 GCA_002245505.1 Calephelis nemesis
ATCGAACCCGAGCCTCGCGGTTGGTCGATGTAGTTAGGCGTATGCGCTAGCCTCTCGACCAACGAGGCGGTCCTAAATAAATCCTCCTAAATAGAATAGGAAGTCGTCTATTTCACCATAGACCACACACACAACGTACACTTCTAAGACTATCCAAATTATTTGAGAAAGTCCAGACTCTAAGTAATAAGAAATATAAAAAATGCAAATAATATTTTTCATCCGACGAAGAATATAAGAAGCATTTGTGTAAGTGATATAACGTAAACAAAGCATTTAAATAATTTTTTAATCGCATGCGCATGGTAAGTACAACGTGCATGTTTATATTGAAATGAATGTTTATAAAACTAATATTTAAATGTAGCAATAATATTTAAAAAGCGCTATCATTTAAGTCTCAAATTTCGTAATATGTAAAAATTTACTGGTGCTTTGAAAGTAAGCCTGTACGTAATAGGGGAAACAGTACAATTATTGGCACGTTAAGCAAAATTCTCATTTTGATAGTCTATAGAAAATAAATTACTTACAATATCGACTGCAAAATATTGATTTCCTGTTGCCACATTATCTAACTACAATTCTAACTTAATTTAGAGTGCTCAAATAAGACCTAATTTGAGTAATTAAAGAAAATTTAGGAAAATGCACGAAAGCACTATTGTTGGCCCCCTTTGCTTATTGCCCCCAAAATATGTATAATGATTGGCAGTGCTAATTATTATATCAGTAGTGTGCCAATATTTGTATTCCAAAGAGAATAGTGATGGGAAATGAATTATACCTACTAAAATATACGTAGAAAATATATCTAGGTATACTAACATTATAAAGCTGGAAAGTTTTTTTTGTTTTGTTGGTTGAACGCGCTGATCGCAGGATATACTTCGAATTGTAAAATTATTTTTGTTGAATAGTCCGTTTGTTGAGGAAGGCTTTATAACATCACGCTAAATCGTACAAGTACAGAAAAAGAGTGGTTGGAACCGCTGCGGATAGAGAGTTTGTGCTATTTATAAGTTCTTTTTTTTTAAAAAAAGGTGTTAGTGGAAAGTTAGCCAATGTGAAAGTGGTTTTAATTTATTGGCACTCATGCCAATGAATAAGATTTTCATACAAATGTGAGTTACAGTGGTTGGCCCTTTTAAAAAGAATATTCCACGAAAGTTTTTATGCATATTTGTGAATAAAAACTTAGTAAATCCATCTATTCCTAATATAAGAACAAAACATCAAACGTACATTATACTAAGCCATTAGTTTAAAGTGGAGAAACTTATCAAGCCTTAACGAATTTTCTTAAGAAATCAACAAAACTGATACACTCCATGACATCCCGGCGAAAACTATTTTTTTACAGTGTTGCAATTCACTAAATCGCATAAACAACTGACCAGTGTTGTCACCAAATAAATTGGGTATAGTCTAAAAAACAAACTAACTTAATTTACCGCCTACATTTCTTAATATTTGCATTATTAGCTTCAAGTGCCAATCACTGTATGGGTGCCAGCATTGGTACTGTTTACCCTACTAAAAATATTTATCACTGGATCTGACGCGGAAATCCATCTTAGTAGATTTGGCAAAAGAAACTTAGAGTGAGTGATTGTTGTTTTTTTTTCCTCATTTAAAAATATAGTACACAACTCTGGACAAATTACACAAGTTAAATCTAGCCCCAGAGTAAGTAAATCACATGCTTATGTTTTGGGTGCTAGTAAATGATTTCTAATCTATATATAAATACGTGATGCCAAAACTTTGGACCCCTTTTACGAAAATTGCGAGGACGGAGGAGCATAAAATTTGGCACACTTATAGTTTATATGTAGGAGAATACAGAACTCTAATTTTTTTTTAATTATAATGCTTATAAAGTACATTAAATCAATAAATAAAACATTACCCACACTACCATGCATTTGACACACACACAAACACATATATTGATGATAACGATAAAAGATCACAGATGGCTCACTAAAAACTTTGGAAACAAAGTAGTTGGTCTTGAGAAATGAAGATGGCGTTTTTATCAACAAGATATTCAATTTGATAATGGTCGAACGTCGGCCAATGGGCGACCACTAGTACATAGAAATACTTAAATAGATGCCAGAATTAATGTAATAAACACACGGATATACAGAAATTGTTCCCATGTTGTTTCGAGCTCCTTTGCAGGATAGACCATCAGTCTTTCTGCCAGGCTGTTCTGCATAGGCAAGCATAGACACACCGTCATTAACGCCGTGACATTTGACTAGGTGGTAGAGTTTCACGGGCCTTTTAAGGAATAGCTTACTCCGTGAAGAAGTTACTATTTTTGATTGGTGACAGGTTCCTGTATAAAACTGGCACCAAACTCTTGTAAACAAGTTTAAACACAATTATTTTCTACAAGCTTAAATAGGTACGTCTTGGTCTAATGTTTGTAAGAAATCTATGTAAGAAAGAAATCAGCTTATTCTTATTCTTGTATTTATAAATGTAACTAGTTATTCCTTAAGTGTCATCAACGGGCACGATTAATTATAATAATAAATAATAATAAACAACATACCTATAAAGCACAGGGCATAATGCTTCCACACACAGCCTTTATCCATTTCAGATATATTTATATTTTTTCCACTAATTGCAAACACCATTGTCGTATTAAAAATAAAACTAAACCCATTTCCGAAATACAGTATTATATACACACAATCTAAATCCAACTTAATACCACTGTAATAAAGTTTAACTTGGCATGAAAACTCGTAAGATAATATTTAATTTTATTTCATAATATATGTGAACACGTACAGATAATTATGTTTTATAATATTAAACAGCTTTAACCACAGTTTAAATAAAAGACGTTCATTTGGAAGCAAATCGTCAGACAGTTTGAGTCAATAATGTAGTTGCTGAGGCTTATCATCGAAATAAACTGTGCTGTGTTTACACGAACTTGCCTGTTACACTGGAACATAGTGTGTGAGATTTTATCCGTATCCGTATTCTGAAATATCTGTTTATTTCGAGCTTAATTGATAAAGAGATAGTAATTCGAAGACTTTTGTTTTGAATTCAGAATCAGAGACTATTATATAAAAACTATTGTTTTGTATTCAGAATGATGGTATAATTCTAATTATTCTATTTTTAATACTTTGTATGTTTTTGTTGTTTTATCCGTATCCGTATTCAAAAATATGTGTTTATTTCGACCTTAATTGATAAAGAGATTGTGAATTCAAAAACGATTGTTTTGAATTCACAATTATCCTATAATTTTAATTATTCTAAGTATCTTCACGCCCATATCACTGAAGATGTAGGCAGAGGCAAAACCAAAGCACCCACGATTAGCCGAAGACACTAAGTGCCACAATGTGATAGGTGGTAAGCCTATTGCCAACCGGGCATATATCCAATCCCAAGCAACTTTTTTTAAAAACTGGAAAAACCAAATTTTCTTTTTGTTAGCCGACCCGGGATTCGAGTCTAATGCAGTCAAGTCCAACACCTGGACCACTAGACCATAAAGGCAATTAATTATTCTATTTTTGTTTTTAAGGCGACTAATTATTCTTTTAATTATTCTATTTTTTAATACTTTAAATGTTTTGTTCATTTTAATGCAATAAATAACAAGGGATAAGCTTACCGTTGAGTTATCAGATCGTACCATCATCATCATCATCATCATTTCAGCCATAGGACGTCCACTGCTGAACATAGGCCTCCCCCATTGACTTCCACTTCGACCGGATGGAAGCGGCCTGCATCCAACGAGACCCCGCGACCCTCATAAGGTCGTCTGTCCATCTCGTGGGTGGCCGTCCTATGCTTCGCTTGCCGGTACGTGGTCTCCACTCGAGAACTTTTCTGCAGATCGTACCCTGTGCCACAAATTTAAAGAAATGAAAAAGGTTGTGGTTTCACACAATGGTTTTTTGTTTAAAAAACCTCGTTAAATAAAATGTTTGTTCTGGGAATTTAACCCATCTCTCGAACATGAATAAACATAAAAAGAAATAAAACAAATTTGAGTGAACAATTGTCTAAACATATTAAATTACGACGCTATCTTTAATTGAATTAGGGATTTAAAGATTTCTACTAAGAAAAGGGCTGTTTTATTTGAAAATTTGTTGAATAAATTTATACCGTAATAATTAAATTGAAATGTCTTTGGTTTAAAAGTAGCTTTGTAGTAACCAGTGCTTGTAATTATTAACACAATACTTCGAACAAATTTTTTTGAAATAGTTATATTTTTTTAAAGTTGTTTTTTACCGTTCCTTTCATTTATTTATTTAATAGTATATTGCATACAAAGCTACATTCCATTTACCAAAATGTATGGAGAAGCAAAAATGCACAAAAAATCGAGCTTATTTCTTTTTTGTTTATCGGGAGAATTTTCTGGAACGGCTGGATATATTCTTATGAAACTACTACTCAAAAAGGAATTATATACTATTATGTATTATGTATACTATTAACTTTAATGGGTCTAACATTTACGTGAAAATACCGCTTCTTACATCCCAAGCAAATAAAGTCGCAGACATAGCATCATAATAATAGGGCAGAAATATTTCATCTATAAAAATAATTAAAATTGTTAATGTGTTAACACTAAAATTGTTAGTATATTATTATTACATTACGTATTATGTTGCGTATTGGTAAAAACAAAGTAGACGTATTTCACTAACACCAAACGACTGAAATTGTAAAACAAAGGATTTTATTTATCTTTATTCTACGGATACGGTTATAATGTTAACCTCTCTAGACACCTCTTGAGTCAGATTTTAAATTAGTTTATAGGAGTTTTATAAATAGGACAACATCAAACTGTGGTTAAGATTTATTATATGCATGCCCCATTTTTATGTGAGCAAACTGATCTGCTATCTATATATAAAACAAGTCTGCGGAGTCTGAGGTTTTTTTATAGCATCGAAAGGTAAATCGAACAATAAAAAACATCTCTTCTAAATAAAACATGCACGTCGCTTATACACACTAAATACGGTAATGGTGGATAGTTTAAATGAAGTTTTTTTTTAGTTTTTTGCATATGCATGAGCATCTATCATTAGGCAAGTTTAATTACTTTGCATTAATTTACTACCCGATTTTCCAAAACCTGGCTTATTTTTTTAAATAGTTAAAATTCATCATAATCTGCCATGTCATGGCATTGTGTAAAAGTAATATTGATAATTCTCTCGATACAAGAGACTGGACACACGGGAGTCCAGTTGGTGAAATTCAAAATTATTAACACTTATTATTTGATTCGATTCGATTTTACTAGTGCTTACATTTAAATTCAATTACATTTACGTTTACATTTAAATAAAAATACAATTACATTTACGTTTTCAGTAACTGAAAACACTCCGTTTTTTGCAAAAAATGGTACGGTTAAATTATGAACCAGCTCCTATCAGGTTTTACGTTTATTCAAATTTGGACTTGTAAATTATGATGAACGATATTTTAACTTTTTATCGTACCACTTGCACTTTTTTACAATCACTGTAACTACTTGATGTTGAACGAATTGACTCCGTGTACAAATTGTAACATCTGACATCTGACTAGGTGGTAGAATTTCGCAGCCACTCACTCGGTTTGGTACCACCGCTTTACCTATTCCTGCCATACTGACCCCAAAAATATTTTTACTCATTCTGTACACAAATAAAAAGAAAAACTGCACCTTTGCACTCAATCATGGCTGTACTCAAAGAGGATTGGAAATATAATTTAGCGACAGTATTTAGACATACGACAAATTTATAAAATATGTATTAACTAGATTGTGCAGTATCTATATGCAAATTAAGTTATGAATCTTTCATTTTGTCAAATTATTAACCAATTTCCAAATAAGGGGAGGTTATCGTTTCGACCGTAAGTTTTTTTTTGTCCCGCGTTTGCTACACCAATAAAACCAATTTTGATGATTCTTTCTATACGATCAATGCCACTTTATGTTGTAACTAGCTGCGCCCCGCGGTTTCACCCGCGTAAGTCCCAATCCCGCGAGAACTCCGGGATAAAAAGTAGCCTATATGTTATTCTGGGTCTTCAGCTACCTACATACCAAATTTCATTGTAATCGGCTTTGTAGTTTTTGCGTGAAAGAGTAACAAACATCCATACATCCATACATACAAACTTTCGCATTTATAATATTAATAGGATTTGATAAATCAAGAACGGGCTCACCTATCTAAACTAAATGTTTAGGCTTTGTTCGTACTAATAGTAGTAGATGGTTTTTTTTATGTTATAGGAAGGCAAACAAGCAGACGAATTTCCTGATGTTAAGAATATCACGCCGCCTAGAGACACCAAAGGTGGTAATGGTGCGTTGCCAACCTGAGGTCAGGATGTTAGGCCTCGAGCAAAAGTAAGTTTACCGGCTACCTTACCCTCCGAAACGGAACACGTCATGACGTTATGGCGGCAGGAATAGGTAAGGCGGTGGTACCAATCCGGGCGAGTCGCTGCTAAACTCTACCACCTAGTCAGATGTCACGGTGATAGTGACGGTGAGCCTATGCTCGTCTTTTACGAGCTGCCTGGCACAGGAAGGCAGATGGTCTATTCTACAAAGGAGCCCGGACCAACACGGGGAAAAAGTTTATGAAAAGTTTGCATAATATCCAATCGCGTCTTGGCAGTGAAAACAATGGAATCGTTTTTAAGCAATTTAACTGCGATTAATTTTTTGAATATATTATCACTAAAAGTACAATGTTAAAAAGTTTTGGTATTTTTCGTCAGATTTGATTCGGTTTTTTTTATTAGAAAATTGGGTTTTTTCAATTTTCTAATAACAAAAAGTTGCTCGGGATTGGATATGTTCCCGTTTGACGTAGGCCTGCCACCTATCACATTGTGAGACTTAGTGTCTTCGGCTAGTCGTGGGTACCCTGGTTGTGCCTCTGCCTACTTCTTCGTGGATATGGGCGTGAAGATACTACATCAGATTTAGTAAAACGGTTAAAAAGCAAGCAAATCGAACTTCGTAAGTTGTCGAGTTCAGTTGACGATTGTAAACAGATGTTTATCTAACTATTAGCCAATTTAAACCAACTGGATGCTCAATTCCGTTCTTATGATGGCGGCAACGAGAAGACGTTTGATAGAAGCGTACAAGACTTAAATAGGTAAGATTTCTAGCATATGGGTTTTTACATTCTCGGGTTTATATTGTTGACATAATGATTTACTAAGATAGGCAGAGGTACAACTAGGGCACCCACAGGTAGCCAAGTCAACGACACCTAATGACCGCCTCGTTGGTCGAGTGGCTAGCGGAACCGTTACCGCGTTACCGAAATTCCTCAGAGATCACTCTCAGATTTGTCGCCATGCCAATACGCCCTTCAGAAGTGTTTGCGTGCAATAATTTGTAATCATTCCCTTTTTCAAAGTCGTTTATATTTATTTAAGTAAGTAAGTAAGTAGCTTCATGCCCATATCCCCGATGAGGGGGTAGAGGCACAACCAGGGCGCGCACGACTAGCCGATCAGATTAAGTCCCACAAAGTGACAGGTGGTAAGGCTATCGCGAATCGGGCTCACATCTAATACCGAGCAAAATCTTTTTATTAGAAAACTAGCTGTCCCGGCGAACTTCGTTCATCCCGTTCAGTTTGTATGGGAAAAATTAAAATGTTGTTTTTCTTAGTTTCCTCGCAAGTTTTTTTCCTTTTTCTTATATTTTAAACCTTCCCTGGACTTGAACAAATAATTCAAGACCAAAATAAGCGAAATCGGTTCAGCCGTTCTCGGGTTTTAGCGAGACTAACTGCCAGCAATTGATTTTTATATATACACCCTGACTTTTTAATCACCATCCAAACTTTAATATGTTGATTTTAAGTGAAAATAATTAAATACGTGTTTTTTCTTTTAGTATCCCTCTCTACTAAATATTAAGATATGACATCGCAAATATTGATGTTTATGGGCAGCGCGCGCTCCGTACCTACGCGCTGAGTGCTCTGACATGCTGGATAGCTACCTGCTAGATATCTATTTTTTTTCATAAATGGACTTATTTATACATACTTTATGCCTAGAAAAAATTTGGATGGTGATAAAAGATCTTGCTGTATATAGATTGTAAAAACCACATTTTCCTTTTGTTGCCCAACCCGGGACCTCCAGGACCGCTAGACCACGATATATTTTAAAGTTAGCACAATTTTTATCCGATGACCCTAATTATCGCAACGCGTATACGAACATCTTATAAGTATGGAGTCAAAAAGGTGGTGTGTTAAATACTCTACATTTCAAACTAATCAATTAATAGTTTTATTGATTAAAATTGTACCTATCTGCACAATAAAAAAAACGGGTTGCACTCCGGGAGTGCCAGCAGAAGTGTTAATATTAAGGTTGTGCATTTTTGATATTTTGGAATGGTTAGTAGAAAGTATTGTTATTTATGTGGCAGAATACAATATTCATTTATTGCGCTATCGTACTCAAACATGACAACACGAACATTAGCGCAAGCGCCCTGCGCTGTCTTACGAATTCTTGTCTTACGAATCAGGTAACGTGTCCTGACGTGAGTTTACAAGTTTTCACCTATTCCAAAAAAGTGCGCAACGCCGCTAAAGAAGTTTTCACTTCAAAATACTTATAAAAGTCACAAGAAGCATTTTATGGTCTTTGTGAAATAAATATTTCCTCGTGCTTATGCGTTGTATTTTTTCTATCCATCCCCTCACTCGCCACTAATCACCTGCCTACTTTGCCTTTAAGATTATCCGCCACTGATTAAACTTGGCTATAATTTCACATTTATGTTGTTGATATTATATAAGCTAGTTCTTCATAGCACGTAAAACCATATTTTATGCCACGGTATAATTGAGTTTCAGTCTACAGTCAGTTGCCGGCGGCGTTTTAAAAGTATTTTTCTATGCAATAATAAATTAAAGATCTGTTAGTTATAAACCTACTATTACAATTGAATGTGGTTCTTTAGTTACATAACACGAAGGTTTTGTGGGTGGGTATTTTTAATGATTCTAATATTTTAAGTTAATATCATAAAGCGATATTACTACTGGAGGTACACTTCAAACAAAGACACTGATGTAATTTCTAAATATTGCTGACTCACTCTAATTTAGCGGGTTCTCTTTTGTTTTGTCTTAATTTTGCCAATACAAGCCCTTCCCAATCTTAAAAACGATAGAAACAATTAAATTAGTTAACTCTTTCATAACAATTTTTGTCTCTTAGTTTTTACAATAAACTTCCCGAGCATATTAAAGACTTACCATTTAACACATTTAAAAAATGTATTAAGTTGTATGGTAAGGGTTATTATAAAATTTCAGAATATTTAGAAGACAGAAATGTTTGGGATTAATTGCTCCTCATACCAATCTCTGCAAATTATTTGTAAATGTAATAAACTTTTGTAAATTAGATTTATAAGAAAAAAGACAAGCCCGCTGAGTTTCTTTCGCTGGATCTTCTCAGTGAGTGGCCGCATTCCGATCCGGTGGTAGTTTTTTAGAATTATATAGATTCGTTACAAGAATCTTTGTATAGATCTACGTAATAAAAGCTTTTTTCAATTTCATTCAATTTCAATTTCAATAGATTCTTAATAATATTTGAACTTGATAGGGAATTGAAAAAATGTGATAGACCATAAGAAAAAGTGCGTGGAATTAAACCGTTAAACGAGACGTGCGCACGTCTTACACTACACTACTATACACTACTCGCTTGTGTATACGACTGTCGCGCCTGCACACGACTCATTTAACGGTTTTATTTCACGGACTTTTTCTTACGATCTTTATTATCACATTTTTTCAATTCGGTAGCGCAGCAAAATCCCTATCTCTTCTGAGCCTGCCGTAAGGAGCTTCGTTCCAATTATTAAAATTTTATTTCACGGATTTTTTTTACGGTTTTACTATCACATTTTTTCATTAAGATCACGCAGCAAAATCCCTATCTCCTCCATCCCTGCCGTAAGGAACTTCGTTTCATAAAGTCACACTTCAATTTTGTCCATGCAAATTGTTAGTATCTGTTAATGTCAAGCGATAAGAAGTTCGCCGGATCTTCATTTAACAATGACAACAAAATGGCGACTTTCTTAATATTCCGCCATCGCAAATTTAATTTATCTACTCTATTAGATGTTTAGTTTATATGACGATTACGTTAATGGCTTAGCTAGTGCACATAGTATAAAAATCATCACAGTCCTAAATACATTTTCCTGACGTATAAACAAACAGACAAAAGTAGAAATAGATACCGGGAAAATGTTTAGGCTTCAGAAGTCCTTGTAACTTATTTTAATTGCTTTTAAATGAATAATTCTAATGTAGAGACACATGTATACAACTATTTTACAAATTTAAACAATACTAGCATTCGTCTTGCCTTCGCTAGGTGGACTAATTTAAAAAAATCCCGCAGATTATGTCGGCTTGTGATAGTAAAATATTTTTTGAAATCGGTCTATTCATTTTGGTGCCTTTTCAAAACAAACAAACAAACAATAAAATCTTTCCTCTTTATTATGTTGTAGTGTGGAAGTGTAGATGATCTACAGCCGCGGCGCATTCTGCGTCAAATTGTATTTTCGAATCATCTAGTAACCATCGAAAAAATGTAAAAAAAAATTCAGGCCAATCAATTTTATCCGGTCAAATTAGACCAAATTGTTAGAAAAGCGAAACAAAACTTTCCGTCTCACGGAATGCCCACATTGACCGGACTAATTCAAATTTAGAAGTTATGTAAAAAGATAGGTATGGAAGAGTCCTCCTAACTATTTGCTTTCCTATTTTCGTTTCGCACTACAGATGCATCAGGTTCAAAAGATAAAAGTAGCCTATATTATAAAGATCACGTCGACTTCTAATGTTAACATTTTAAATCGGTGCTATTTTATACACAAAAAACAACTAAATCTTTCCTTCTAGCGACGGCTATGCTCGTTTAATATAATTAAATACAAAGTTTTACTGCGTCAATAGAGATTTGAAGACTAAAAATAACAAAAAAACATCTAAATACTAAACATGACACAATTTGAATTTATTTTTGTATTCTTCCAATGTTAAAAACTCACGCTTGACGTAGTATTCGTAATTAGATGTCGCTGTGACTGCGCGTCCGCTATCTGATGCTTCTACTCAATGGCGTTTTTTAATGGTTAAGAAGAAATTGTTTCGTGAAAGAGTCACCATATTGTATAAGTATAACAAATGTATTCAATTGGAAAAAGTACCACACCCCTATCCAAAAAGGGGAAGGTAGAGGTACAAATAGGACACCCACGACTAGCCGAAGACTTCATTTATTATTTAATTAGAACTTAAGTGAACATTTTATAAAGAAAATTGTGACTAAATTGTGCCAGGCATATATCCAATCTCGAGCAAAGTTGTTTTTCTTACAAAAATTAAAAATTTAAAAAAGAAATGTTAATTTCTAAATTTTACGCCCATATCCTCGAAGAGGTAGGCAGAGGCAAAACCAGGACACCCACGACTAGCCGAAGACACTAAGTCCCACAACGTGATAGGTGGCAAACCTATCGCCAACCGGCCACAATTCCAATCCTGACCAACGTTTTTTTTTTAAATTAGAAAATCGGAAAAATTCAAGGCCGACCCGGGATTCGAACCCGGGACCTCATGCAGTCAAGTCCAACACCCGGACCGCTAGACCACAGAGGCGATTAGGCTAGACCACGGAGGTAAAGATACTCTAAATATTAATTAATTAATAACTTAACAACTAGTGTATTATAAACAAACTCTAAAAACATTGACCATGCACTATTACAATTATGTTTTGCAGACTTTTCTTTTTATGACATTGGAGGACAAACAAGAAAACAGTTTTCCTGATGGTAAGAAACTCACGCTGCCTAGGGACACCAAAGGTAGTAATGATGCATTGCTAACCTGAGACAGGGATGGTGGGTGGACATCACTATCAGTTCATAAAACAAAGTTTCTGAACTTTCAATTGTTCACGTAAAATTTTCTAAATTTGGCTCATGTCTGCCTACTCTTTCGAGGATATAGACGTGATGGTACTTAATTTTTGATGTTTGATTAAATTAAAATTATTCTTACAATGTTAATACGGGCGACTACGGTGGTTATTCTGTAGCACACTCACAAAAGTAATTTTAGCTATCTCTATCTTCTTTCAATGACAGTAATAGAAAGAGACAAAACACGTTTAGTTTTGTCAGATTTATTTGCAAGCGACATTTCTAAATATGTTTTAATTATTATCAGTTACATAAAAAGGTCTCAAGTTAATACATCCAGACTTATTTGACACTAGCTGTTGCCCGCGGCGTTGCCCGCGTGATTAATAGTCCTGCATAAACATTTTTTTCGGGATAAAAACCGATAGTCCTTGAATTGTCTCATAAGTAATCTGGGGGTTTCTTCAATCAACCGCTTAACAGTAGTCACATTATTTTCGTTGACGGCAGTTGACGTTGACGATTTTGTGTACGAAGTGCGTCATGTGAAGAAACTCGACCACTCTCAAATTTAGCAAACCATCGTCTCACGGTGCTTAAACAATGTGCTTCGATCCCAAAGGCATTTTAAAGACGAGCGGTACAGTTTTGCGGAGAAAGAGAACTTTTAAAATCATAAAAAATCATCGCTCTCAAATCTTTTCCACCTTTTTCATTGGGTACGTAGAACTTTGTGATGTGCGATTAAAAAGGAATTGACAAATTGGTTCCCGTAAATTGTCTTCTTTTACAACTAAGAAGGTTGCAACTTTTTAAAAATATAGCATTCCAAAATCAAATAGTTCCGATTAGCTAGAAGTGCAAAACTTTTAGTGTGCCCCCTGTGTTCTGCAAACGGGCTCGGAAAAAGATCTATAAAAGCGGAACAATTCCGCCATACATTGTTTTATTATTACTTAAAAATCCCTGTGTTGCTACGGGACCGCTGAATAGAATTGACAATCTGCCCCTCTCGTAAGAGGGGAGTACGTAGTAGTAGGTCAAAATATAGGTTACTACCAACGAGACCACTGTGCATCAGCTTGATCGGATAGGATCTACCGCCTTATCTATTTCTGCTGCCATAATAACACATGTTCCGACCCGGAGGGTAGGGTAGGTGATCAAATTGCACAATAGGTCTAACATCCCGGCCACGCACCTGTATCATCGATGATATCTATAGGCCACGGATATTTCTTACCATCCATAGAGCCTTGTACCTGTTTGCTGAAGCCTGACATAAAAAAGTTTTAGCAGCGTTATTCAATTAGTTTTTAAAATTAAATGCGCAAACCAACTAAACTCCAAATCGAGTAAATTATATGCTTGTAATATGGTTGATAAACAATATTGATACGTTGAAATAGAAAATAACAGAAAGAAAGGAGTAAAAGAAAGAAGTAGAGAAAGACAATAAAATACCTCCAACCCGGCTGACTGATGATATGGTCAAAGTAGTGGGGAGTCGCTGAACACAAGCGGCTGGTGACCGTGATACAACCAAAACACAAGCGCTCTTTGGGCGAGGCCTTTGTCCAGCAGTGGACGTCCTCAGACTGATGATGATTAACAGCAACTATATATATATAACACATTTCTAAGTATGCGTATATATAATAACAAATTAAATAAATAGCAAGCTTCAAATATAAAGACAAATATGTTGATACCAAAAACGGATGTGCCTATCAGGAATCAAACCCTTACATCTTTAGAAATTTTCTCATCTATAAAATACTAGTGGGCCTAGCGAACTACGCATCTCTTGAAATGATAATTATAATAAGTATTTCTAAGTGACATCTTAAAAAAATGAGGTAACAAAAATGTTATGCAACTTTTAGCACCATAAAACCCTTCCGGTGGATATACAAAGAGCGTTTTAATTTTTCTCTGCACGTGTATCACATGCATAAATTTTCTACCTTGTTAACCGAAGTTGTTTCATATTTATTCAAGAAAAAAGGTTCTTATTTTCACTCTGGAGAAAATAAGCTATTATGTCACTCTCTTGTCCAGATTTGAGTGTAAATAAGCTACCGGTGATTACGTGAGTTTTACCCTTTTTAATCGACTCCAAATAGAAGGAAGAAACTTTATCTGTATGTGTTTTACTAACTTTGGAAAAAGGAGGAAGTTATGTGATCGACTCCTCTATTGTGTATATACGTGGATAGCCCCACTAATAATAATAGTTATGTCATGTAAGATGTTTTAAACCACACTAATCCTAATTGTAAAAATTTTGATCTAATATTTGTACTGTACTATAGACTTATGTTTGTGTAATTGTAAGTATAAAGTGTGAAAATTTGCGGGTGTTTATATGTGTATTTACGTGTATATTTAGGTGGATTTTAGGGGACATTTGGGGATACGGCTATATATGAGTGCGTTTATTTAAACAACATATAAATTGGGACCACTAAGAAATGGTGACAGGAAAACGTAAAAAGAGAACTCCTGTAAGGGCAAGTCACCTACCAAATAAAACAATATAAACTACTAGAATATGCCCCGATCCAATTTCGATATTATCAGGTAAAAGGGCCAATACATCCCTCCGTTGTAAACCGCGTTTACGGCATATGGGGTAAAACTTAATAAAATTAAAATGATTCAAATCAAATTATAAAGTACGTGTAAAATATTAACCATATTTAATGTATTAATTGAATTCAAAACAGGAGTTTTCAATAAGACTATGTGTTTTTTCCATATTTTTTGTGCAGTTTTCCCCATATTGGTAAGGACTCCTTTGTAGAATAGACCATCTGCCTCTTTGCCAGGCAGCTCGTAAAAGGCGAGTATACGCTTACCATCACTAGCACTGTGACACCCTACTAGGTACTAGGTGGTAGAGTTTCGCAGCAAATCGCCCGGATCGGTACCACCGCCTTACCTATTCCTGACACCATAACGTCCAATGCTTGCCGTTGACGTGTTAAAGACAACAAAGCGAACAAGTTTAAGGATAATTGAAGGACTGAAAAAACAAGCGTCGCTGCGGCCGCGTTCCGATCCGGTGGTAGATTTATTATTATACAGACCCGTCACATGTGCCTCTTGTAGGTCTATGTGAAATAAAGATGATTTATTATTATTATTATTAAAGCTTGAGAATTATCTTCTTGCTTGGATAAAAAAGTGTACACAGTAGTACTATTTAAATTATGTGTTTCGGCTATATTCGTCAAGCTTCGGATATCCGAATGTATTTTAAAGATATCTATATAGAGTGATTATTACACATAATTAAAAGAGTAAAAAGTGTAAAACCGAAGCGCATAATTTAAATAGTAGAACTGTATTTTAACTTGATCATAGTGTGTATTTATGCAGAAAATATACAAACTTTAACATAAACAATGGAGTTTTGGCGCCATCTATAGAAAAGATGGTCGCAATATTTTGTAATCATTGAATTTCGTATTTATTTTGAGTGAAATAATTCAATTTTGGTGGAATTTTGAAAAATTTCGTTGATTGAAAGTGCAAAAAAAAATTATGAAAAAATTAGGTTATCATGAATTTTATCGTTGCCACCAAACTTCATTAAATGAGCTTGATTAATGAGGCCACCGCCTCACTCAAGACCCTGACTTTCTTTGATAACTTAAAACTAATTTTAATTAATTTAAATCAGTTTTTGTTATATCGGATAACATTAATGCTAAGTTCAACTTGACTAATGGCAAGTGCTAACGCCAGTCCCTAAACAAAAGAATCTTAAGCAATTAAAAACTGGATGACTTTAATTCGTTAAGATTATAAACCATGTCAGCGCTTGCTATTGTTATGATCCTGCTGAAGCATAGAGTAGCCAGCTATTTCCAAGATACTCAAAATCTTAACCTCATGTTGGCAACGCGTTCTTAATATTTTATATTAATAACAGTATCTATAAGCGATTCGTATTTTTTACCGACAAGACCTGCTTGTTTATCTTCAGTATTTAAAAAAACGGGTTGCATTCCGGGATTGCCGCCAGAAGTAAAAACTTGAATATTAACTTGATGCATTTTGATATTTTGGAATGGTTAGGAAATAGTTTTGCACGAATTGCTTTAATTATCAGGTAGAATACAATATTCATTTATTGCGCTATCGTACACAAACATGATAACAGGAACATTCGCTCAAGCGCCCTGCGCCGTCTTACGAAATTTCAGGTCACGTGTCCTGACGTGAGTTTAGAAGTTTTTACTTCAAAAAAACGCAAACAAAATTTAACTTTAAGATGTCTGAATTTTCTGGTATTGAATATTGCTATTCTCTCGATGTTGCTAATTACAATAAAATTATAATATTTTAATATAAAACCTCACAAAAATTAAGAAGTATAATAATATAGTAAAGTAATAATAAAATAACCGAATAATAAAGTATACAAAGCCGTTTTATAACTGATACTTTTTACCCGACACAAAAATGCCCATTCGTTTTAGAGCCATCAAGACATCTGTCGGGTTTAGGCCATTTCGCAGGGAGCGGTTTTACGACGACTAAAGATACTCTTTATTATACTTTTTAAGTTTCACCTCAACACCAGGAACTCGTCACAGAAAGAAAAAAAAAGAAAAAATATAACTACTAACTGTAATAATATAACTACTACTGGACTAATGTTACACTGTAATTACAATTATTTGTTCATGAATGGGCGTTCATCAAATCAAAAATATAGACATCAGACACGTAGGTACATACAGGCCATGATATCAGTAAAAGTTTAAACGTCATAAGTTTTTATTTTATGGTTTGTGTTTTCTAAACCTGCTTCAGTTTAATACATAAACATACATACATACACACATATCTTCACTCTAAGTCCCCCTACGTGGTAGGCAGAGAATATTGAGTACACAATCCCACGAGCCTGACATACCTGTTTGGCTTCCTCCACAATCATACAAACTCTCCAGTTTCGGATACTCTTGACCACTCTTGGAAAATATCCGAACGATTTAATAAATAACTCTTATAAACAAAAGATAATACCAAAATGTAAAGGGTTTAAGCGTGTATGCAAAAAAAATTGACCATAGTTCTGTTTTAAAATTTAAAAAATTAGTCTTATCCTCGTCCCACCCAAGCTCCGAACAGAACTCCTATTTAAAGATCCTGGAAACGGGTTGGTAACCTGTAACCAGTAAAAGTATTGCTACATTTACTGAAAATTTTAGATCTTTATTCTCACATAATAATATAAAAATTTGCATGTTAAAGTAATATATTACGACTCCATAACAAATCATGAAAGAAGGTTGACGAAAAAACTGCCCAGCGTATCTATAGCTTTAGAAAAATTACGACAGCTAAAACCTTTTTTGCTCGACCTTCAATAAAAATCATGGCCTAAGCTTCGCGAGGACTCGTTTGGAAACAAATACAGTTAGATTTAAAATGAAATGGCTTTCGTAATGGCGACAGCATTTAACGGCTGGGTATTAAATCTAAACAAAACTTTCGGGTATGGACCACATCAATTTTCCGCCATATATAAATAAATAAAAATAAAGTATCTCATCTCTGAACAGGTGGACAGAGGTACAACCAGGGCACCCTCGACTAGACCAAGAAAATAAGTCCCAGAATGTGATAGGTGGGATATCCAATCCCGAGCAGCATTTTTTTCTCTTGTTACCCGACACGGGATTCGAACCCGGGACCACATGCAGTCAAGTCCAAACCTGAACCGCTAGACCACAGAGGCGATAAATAAATAAATGAATATATACTATCATTATATTTACAGCCGTGAACACTGCAAATGAATCCCTGTAAATATATTGATGATATATTTTTATTTACTTTTAAAACGATAAATTAACATTAAAAAAAAAACTGAGCTCAAACCTAGTTTTAGGGGTTTATTAGGATTACCAACATATTTTCTGTAAACATATCTTTAGTAAATACTGATGTATTAATGTATTCCATAGACGGGAACGTCAAAATTGTACAACTTTTTCTATAGAGCCAAAAAGTGTTTCGGTTTCCAAACTTTTTTTAAAAAATGTGAATTACTACATAGAAAAAGTTATTTTCAATTATCCGTTATGTCTGGTTTTTGATATTCTTGAGTACGATTCGGCATATTTGGACGTACGTTAAATACTTACATACATACATGACAAAATACAATTTAAACTAAAACCTCCCCCTGTACTAATTAATCAAAGTTTTTAAAAGCAGAATGATCCGATGTATAGTTTTTACCCGAAAGATTTCGAGTTACAACTAAGTTATCTCATCTTATTTCTTGGGAAAATAAATAAGAACGCTCCGGAAAATTTGTGGTACTGATTGCATTTAGAAGAGTGAATGAATGCTCCATTGGTTCGATCATGTGCAAGAAGTTTATACGCTTAAATATTAAGCAAACAGTACTTGAAGTCAAAAAAATTGACCTTGAGATTTAGTGACTCGGGTGTCCATGTTTTCTGTGGGAATAGTATTGATTTTTTTTATGTGACAGGTCAGCGAACAAGCACACCTGGGCAAGTAGCTGCACACTACTCTGCCACTACTAATAAATTTTAACCTGTGCTATACTCCTGCAAGCAGCCTGGCAGATAGACCTAGACTAGCAAAAATGTATATTAAATAGTTTTGCTCATTCATGTGTGTGTGTGTGTGTTTCCACAAAAACCTAGGGATTACTCTTGACAGTAAAATGTCGTTGGAACTGTACATATTACGAGTCACTAGTAAAGATTAATTCGTATTTAGCCACCTCTATTATCTAAATAGTAGAAAATTGTAAAATATTATTTAGTAGCATAGTGACATTTTACAAAACATGTGTTAGGCCATCTCCAACCCCTTAAAAAATTACAAGTTGCATCTCTCTATATATCTATCTTCACGATCTAGATTTACCTACAATAGCGCAGCATTTCAGGGAGTTATCCAAACCTAAAAGGATTGAGAAGACCCCGTCACATGCCGTCAGATCCTCTTGATCCGATAACGATCGCAAAGGCGAGAGCCCAGGCTCTGGGAGGGAGCCCAGCCCCAACACACCTAGCACAAGTATCACCACACTACACCGCCGTCTCCGGTCTCGGCAACGAAGAACTCTTTTCCTCTCAGCGACTATCACCGAGCAACGATCCGCAACCCCCCAATCGATTCACCCAGTAACACGTATCCTACAAAAACATTTCATGTTAAATGTTGCCAAGACGAGACCATATAGCTGTCAAAAAGTAATCTGATCTCGTGTAGAGCCAAGTTCCTAACCCTACATGCCCAGCCCTAAATCGATAAGCCCTCATTTTACATCAAGTTATGGGGAAATACTCAGCCATAGCTCGTACCGCGTAGTTCGTAGCGCGTAGCAGAGTTTTCCCACTATAATCTCGTAAGCGTGCAAACCTTGGCCATAACTGAGTCGGCTGAGATCATCAGTCAGTGAGTGAGTGAGTGACGAAATCGGGGTATTTTAGATATCAATAAAATCTAAAGTATAAGAGCTACACAATTAAAACTTTAGAGGTTTATTAGGTCTACCACTGACATCATATTCCGAAAATTTTGTATATCTGGTATAACCCAAAATCAAGTTATGAAGGTTCGAAAAAGGTACCCTTAGTACCCTTGCGCTTGCACTTCGCTTGGCTCGTCTTGGCGGTGGCACTCCCATGCCCCCAGATATGTTATGAAAATAATGAATAAATAAATCGTATATGACGCGAGTCCAACTCGCGCTTGGCCTTTTTTTACCAAAAATAATTTTACAAATTTTAATTTAGCCTTTAAAGAAACTAACAAAGATCTGTTAGGAAAATTGAAAGCTAAAAATAAATATGAAGCCTTTGAAGAACTATCGTAGATCGAAACCACCAAAACGCCCCGTAATTTGGAAAAATACTAAAATTTTTAAAACAAATTCTAATTCGTCTTCAAAGAATCTACAAAAAGATTAAGGAGTTTCAAATTTAGTCAAAGTCTTTGATTGATGAATTCACAATTTTTTTACTTCGGCTTATTAATTTTAAATTGAGTTCCGTTGTTAATGAGACTGATATTGGTCATGGAGATTGATTAAGATGAGTTCATTAAAAACAATCTTGTTCAATATTAGTCTTCTTTTTATTGATCCGGTGATTTAGAGCGACAACTTGTTGAAGAAAGTATTAAGTGTTTTAAACGTATGTATAACGAAATAAAAAATTATCAAAAAGCTTCAGCCGTCAGAAACAAGTAAGAGTATGTTGTCTGTCAGCCTTAACCCTTAAGCTGCTCTGTCACGCCTTTTGCGTATAATGAGACTTCTCAACGAGCTAATTCATATCATCACGTCACGATGACATCAACCTAGGACGGTGCTGTGTCGGGTACTACGTTGACGTTACCTGGAAAATAAAAGCAAATAAAGATGATTGATTGATTGATTGGAAATTTACGTTATGGTGACGTAAAATGCCAACATGAGGCCATTGTAATGATTTCTAAAATTCCTGCAAATTCTTCACTCACAGCTTTTTTCTAGATGCAGACTACACAACATGTGATATCGATAGTTCAGAATCAAAAATCTCTGACATCTATACTAATATGAATCTTAAGAGTTTGTTTGTTTGAACGGGCTAATCTGAAGAACTACTGATCTGATTTGAAAAATCCTTTTAGTGTTAGATAGCCCATTTGTTGAGGAAGGCTATCATCTAACATGACGCTAAGACCAATAGAACTCCGGTTACCCCGGTTGTGCTCCGGCACATATGAAAAATGTTTGAAATTCTGGAGAATTTTTCCTATTTTTTTTCCATAGAAACTTTTAGTGGCTTTTAATTTCAAGCGTTACGAAATTTACCGGGTCGGCCAGTAATTGTAAGAAAACAAGGATCACTAACTGAGAGAGTATTTGCTAACCGTAAACGTAACAATATTATCATTTTGTTGTTTTTTTTTCTTTTAATTAATTTAAAAATGTATATATTTGTAATAATGTTTTATATTACTCCTTCTCGAAATAAAAACTCAGTTGGGTTTCTGCAATAAAAACAGTTTAATAAGTAATATGAGTTTAATTTATTTCTTTTCTATTTACAAGATAATATTACAAAAGACAACAGTTTAAATAGCCTTACCTGCAATAAAAACAGAAAACAACATTAAAAGTTTTTACTCCAGGTGTTTCCTTATTGTTCCTAAATTATAATAATTACTTTTAAACAAATTATTGTAATCTTGAATGACAGATTATTCTAAATTAGAATGACACCGACCACAGAGTATTAATATTTTATTATCATCGAAAGCTCGAGTCTATAACTCTGTCAGAAACACGGCACATTCAAAATATAAAGGAAATGACATCGTCGTTTTCTTTATATATTTTAAGTTATTTTTTAAGTTTATATCTTTTTGTTCGCTAATGAATGTTATTTTTTATTATTGTTGTTGACATTAGTTTTTCATAATATTAATGGTAATTATTATTGATTTGTTGTGACTTTCAATGAGAGATATTTTTATCCTATGTTGAATAAAAATATTTGAAAAAAAAACCGACTCCAGAAAAAGAGCAAATTGACTGTATGTTTTTTTAAAGACACGCAACTTCCAACAATGTTAACGCGTCCTTACACTCCAATGTGCCGCTACCACACCGGTCCATGGTTACGTGATGACGCTTTAACGTGACGACTTGGACATTTTTTCCCTCCAAACTAGAACACGACAGTGACAAGAACTGAAGTTGTGGCGATAGTGATCCAGACATGCAGTAGCTTACTAGTAGCTAGTTCTATCCGAGTTGATATTGATAGTTCAGTCTAGTAACTATTTGATTAAACTGGATTTCACGAAATGATTTTATGAGCTTTCCCGTGTTGGTCCAGGTTCCTTTGCAGAATAGACCATCTGACTTCCTCCCGAGCAGCTCGTAAAAAGCGAGCATAGACTTACCGTCAATAACACCGTGACATCTGACTAAGACCTAGATGTTTCGCAACGTTTCGCTCGGATTGGTACCACCGCCTTATCTATTCCTGCCGCCATAACGTCCCGCCCGCCATAAACGTAAGGTAGCCTTTAAGCTTACTTTTGCTCGAAGCCTAACATCCCGGCCTCAGGTTTGTAACCTACCATTACCACCTTTGGTGTCTCTAGGCAGCGTCAATTTCTGGAAATCCATCTGCTTGTTTGCCTTCCATTATCATAAAAAAAATTGTCTGAAATCGGGGGTTTGTATGAAAAGAAATTAATTAATGTGGGGTAGTAAAAATCGTAATGCAAGATACTCGGTACCCTTTTCCTACCCCGGAAAGGATTCTCCATGAAGATACGTGTTTTTCTACTATGTAGAATAGAAAATAGTGATGGCATTGTTTCCAACCTATGACAAAAAATATTAAGAAAAATTGAAGAAAATGTTTAATAAAATCGCAAATAACATAATGTCATTTAAAAACTCTAAATTTTAATTACAAACATTTAAGCAGTGTTAAGGTAATAATCCTTTCTAAATCTCCTGATTTATTTCTTGCCTCACCCTTTTTACTCTTCAGAAGATAGTGCAGCGCTAAGACCTCACAACTGAAGGTAGGATAGCCTACATACTTCATGTAGAGTGCGTGCGGGTGTGTAACATGAGTCATTCAGAAAAATATCATTAATGGAACACGCTTGGTGAAACGGAAAATAGACTAAGGATTACATTAGGCTGTCAGAATCTTTTATTTCTTGGTAATATTTTTTTAACAAGTGGTTAGAGATAAGTACGCACATATTTTGTTTGTATTGATGCACACAAATGTTTAAAAACCGTTGAAATACATTTAAGAACTACAATGTCAAGATAAAGGAATGAAAGTCTTCATGTTACTTAAAGGTTCTCATGAAAAGTAGAGGGGTGTAAAAATGAATCTTGTACATCAAAACGAAAATTATTTATTTGCGGAATAAGTGTGTTAATGAGATATTTTGGTGTGCAAAAATTTTAATATTTATAAAAAAAAACATATTGTTTAATTACACGTACTTTAACTTTTAACAAATTATTTTTTAAACTAGTTTAATTAATTATTACCAAACATTTTAAACTATAATTAAATTTAACCCTATGTACCGTAAACTACCACCATTTCCAAACCTGTCCAGTCAGTCGGTAGTTCCCTATCCGGCAAGTGGCTTGAGACAACTCTACTAACAGTGGTCTTATTGGTAATAACCTATTTAACACATACTTTCGAGCTGCCTGGCATAGAGGCAGCTGGTCTATACGACTTAGCGGATCTGGACCAACAATGAAAATAGTCTTATGAAATTAGAATAATCGAATTCTGATCCTGATCAGGGATCAGGATCGTAACTTTAGGAACTAATCTACATATTAATACGTGATGCCAAAACTTTTGACCTCTTCTAAAATTGTTGTGTGTGTATTCATGTGTAGGAGAAGCGCAGAACGCTAATATTTTTCAATAATAATGCTTATAAAGTACATTAAATCAATGAATGAAACATTACCCACACTACCATGCATTTGACACACACAAACAAATATACTGATGATAACGGCAAAAGATCACAGATAACGCACTAAAACTTTGTAAACAAAGTAGTTGGTCTTGAGAAATGAAGCTGCCTTTCTTATAAACAAGATATTAAAATGTATTATGGTCGAATTTCGACCAATGGGTGACCATGAGTATACATAAAAAGTTCTTTGCTAACCTACTAAAGAATATTTAAAAAAATAATAAAAAAAGTAGAGCTATCCTATCCATTTAAATTGCTTCTACTCTCACTTAAAACGAGCATTCAACAGACATTTCAATTTAATCGTGAAACGAAGGACAATCTTGAATCACGACAATCGTGAAACTAATATGCAGTAAAAATCGTAAAAAATATCATAGTGATATAATTTTTAATTGTTATTTTAAAATACTTTAATCAAGTATAACGACTCTGAGGTTTATTGATCCGATGTTGTCTTTGGCTACATGATGTCCCAGATGTGGAAACTCAAAATGTGTTTTTCAATTTAAAAAAAAGAAGGTTCCCTGGAATTTTTCACGTGTCGGTCCGGGCTCCATTGCAGAATAGACCATCTGCCTTCCTGCCAAGCAGCTCGTAAAAGGCGAACATAGGCTTATGGTCACCACTTAGGCCTTACCTATTCCGTCACCCATAAACTCCGCCTCGTTGGTCGAGTGGCTAACGTACACGCCTAACTACATCGATTAACCGCGAGGCTCGGGTTCGATTCCCGACGGGGGCAGGCATTTGTGTGATGAACATTTAGATGTCTGCATTTCCGGGTCTGGCTGTTTATTAAATATATTCTGGTATCTATTTAAGTATTCCTATGTATTAATATCGTTGACTAACACCCATAACACAAACATATAATTTGCTTACTTTGGGGTTAGATTCAATTTGTGTGACTTGTCCAGGAATATTTATTTATTTATTATTATTATTTATTTATAAACTCATGACGTATTCCGGTAGTAAGGTAGCCGGTAAAATTACTTTTGCTTGAGGTCTAACATCCCGGCCTCAGGTTGGCAACGCACCATTATCACTTTTGGTGTCTCTAGGCGGCGGGAATTTCTTACCATCAGGAAATCCGTCTGCTTGTTTTCCTTCCAATGTTATAAAAAAAAACAGATATCTTTATTACAGTGTAACTAAGATTATGACACCATGTTGAACCCTGATACTCCTAGGTTCAATGTGGTATTTCTACTCTGTATATATTGGTAGGTGTATCAATAGATATATATCAATACACCATCTTTGGTGTATGAAAAGAGATTAACAAAATCGCATAAAATTCGACGATACCTTTCTAAATGTCTATTATCTATAATTTTTCTTTCCAGACCAAAAAGTTCGCTGATGTGATCATTCCCAGAGGCGCGGATAGCCTGTGTAAGATTTTTCGGCTTTTTTCATTCACCTATATCATAGTGTTGTATTTTTAATCCGGTTCGGATTTTTACCAGACTTTTCGGTGAAGACTTTTCGTGAATTTCTTACTATCAGAAAATCCATCTGCTTGTTTGCCTTCCAATATCATAAAAAAATGGATATTGGTACGGTTGGTGATTGGTTCGCCTCCTATCACATTGTGGGACTAAGTACCTTCAGCTAGTCGTAAGTGACTAATATGTTCGTGGACTTTTGTCAGCAATAAAACGTGGTCCTCGTTATCAAACCTAGTTTAATACTGGATTAGAGTATTGTAGTCTTTGTACTGGATCAAACGGTCTGAACCTATATGACAGACAGTCCCTGAGTCGTTCGAATAGATTATTTATTTATTTATTTAACACTTTATTGCACATAAAAAAACAAAAATATACAAAAAACACGATAAGGTAAAAATGCACAAAAGGCGAGCTTATCTCTAACTAAAGAAATTTCTTCCAGCCAACCCAAAAATAAATGAAGCTGTGAAAAAAAAATGGAAGGCATCGTGTACAAAAAAAAACAATTGACTATAGCTATACTTAGAACAAATAAATAAAATATAATAATCAAGTGTGTAAAAAATAAAACAGGTATAATTACAATTATAAAAATATGTTAGTATGATAAAATAATGAGTATGTTATTGTGTCAACGATAAGTAATGTTCCTTCAATCTTTAGATAGATTACGTTGCATTACAGTGAACTTTTTTGTATCTCTGCCTACTTCTTCAAGAATATGGGCGTAAAAGGTAACTCATAAAAACTATGTTGCCCAGAACTGGATACGTGCTCAGTTGGCGATAATTTTACCACTTACAACATAGTGGGACTAATTTCCTTTAGGCTAATTTTTAGCGATCACTAAAAGGTTGTACCTCTGCCAACCTATTCTGGGATCCAGGTGTGAAAATACTTACGGTAAGCACAGGCTTACCGTAATGCGACTGTTGTACTTTTTGTACTGTTGACTTACCGTAAATGTGTGTTCGGCGAAAATGCTGCTTCTAGAAATAGGTGTGTGTACGTGGCGTATGGACATATTTGTTTTAAAAGCGCTAAAAAACATTTACTAATATATTTAGAAAGAGCAACCATAGAAATAAATAATTATTTATTGAACATAGGCCATACCACGCGTACTTGTGCATCTTTTTAATTCTACAATGTAGGATACATGTGATATGGAATTTGTAGAATTTGATATACGCTAAATCTTCGATTTTCTCTTCGTTTCAGATGTTTCATCGACGGTATGCCAGCCACAATGTAACCGATGAATTTGAGGTGACAGGCAGGGAATTCCAGACCCTCTTTGCGTGGCTACGCGTGTATAAAACGGCATCTGGGGGGTTACCATAAGCTCTTAAAACAGTACTATTTCAACAATACTAATTGTCAGTCGAGAAAGACAACCTTATGTCGTATACCATAAAGTTGCTTATAAAGGCCATGGTAGGGCCCCTGGACACAATTAAAATTGCCACGCGCGAGTGGCAAAACTTGCAAAACGCTCTTTGTGGATGTTACCATTAGAACATGCTGGTTGGTTATCCATAACTAAAATGCAAATATATAAGTTATAGTATATAAGTAGTGCATATATATGTAAATGCTGTATAGTTATAATTTTTTTTAATGAAACTTCTTTAGAATCGTTGTGATTTCAAAACGGGTGCAACGGAAAAGCAACAGGTAAGAGACACAAATATATATTTATCTCATTCTTTTGCAGGTAAGAGACACAAACATATATTCATCTCATTCTTTTGTCGATTTACTGAAGTTTCACTTCTATCGTGTGTGAATCGCACACACAGCTTTTTTTCTTACTTAATTTGTTGTGTAGTGTAAGTGTACCATTTAAGTTATTTTATGAGCTCCTTTTTGATTGAGCTGGAAGAAATCTCTTTATCTGAGTTAACATTTTGTACAAATCTTTTAGTTTTAAAACTTGTGTATTTTTTGTGTACTATAATGATTAAATAAAATAATAAATAAAAAAGATTACATGAATTCGATTTCGAAGAAAAGTGAGGTTATAATAATTAATTGGAGTCAAGTACCAGACCCAGATGTGAAAACTATTTTTTCCCTTTTTCATCATGTCCTTTGTGCAGAACCTGGAAACTAAATAAACTCTGAAACCATCTCATGAATATTTGTGACATCAAAGGGTTTCATAATTCGCTTAAAGCTCAGATACAATGGGCGATATAATTACCATTCCTGGTATAGTTACGCTAAAATAGACAATTTCCTTCAGACATAAGGAATATAATCGTTTAAACCTATTATACTGAACAAATTGCTTTTATGAAGTAAAATTGGTCTTTGAAATTTCAAGTTCCTTTGCATTATGTCGTCGCAAAATCAAAAGCGCTAAGCGTTTTCACAGGGGAACAATTAAATTGTTAATCTAGTGATCCACGCTTCGAAGGGCATGTAAATCAGTAGGTTCTGATTGCATACAACCAGCCCAGATGGGGTTTAGGCGGCTGATAGAGTTGTGTTCTACAACAAATTGATAGGATTTAATAACAAAAAAGTATCTTCACGCCCATATCTCCGAAGGACAAACCCACAACTAGACGAAGACACTGTCACACAATGTAACAGGTGGCAAGCCTATTGCCAACCGGGCATCAAACCCGGGAAACATTATTTATATAATAGATAATTAAAAAGACATTATATTTCCTATGTTTTTGGTGCCCAACCCAGGAATCGAACCCGCTTGAGGTCCCGCTCAAACAGTCAAATCCGATGCAAGATCGTTATACGACAGAGGCGTAAAATCAACAATACTGGTGGAAATTCTGCTGAGCACCAACTATACTTATAGATATTAGTGCATATTATCTTCTTTCAATGAAACAAAAGAAAAAGAGATAGAACATTTTAGATGCGGCAGATTAGCCTGGACATGTCAACTTATGCTGGTTTTAATCAAGTTTTTCCAATTTTTTTTAGATTAAAAGTCTTAGAATATCACGTTCATACTAATCGCCTTACCTATTTCTGCCACCATAACGTTAGTGCTTGCCGTTGACGTGTCCCTCGTGTAAGGAGGGTATGGTAGCCGGTAAACTTACTTTTGCTATAGGTCCAACATCCCGACCTCACCTTGGCAACGCACCATTGCCACCTTTGGTGTCCCTAGGCGGCGTGAATTTCTTACCATTAGCAAATCTGTCTAATTCTTTGCCTTCCAATATCATAAAAAAATCTGAAAGCACTAAAAGTGTTTGGTCTCTTTCTATTACTATCGTTGAAAAAATGAGAGCAATAACATAAATTAGTTCAATGCGTGGGTTTCACCGGGTTTCAATGAAGAGTATGTCCATACTAGTAATATAAATGTGAAAGTCTGTCTGTCTGCCTGCTGTTGCTTTTTCACAACTGAACTGCTGAAGCGATTGTGATGAAATTTATTATAAATATAGATAAAGACCCGAGTTGCACATGCAGTTTTTTAAATGTACCCTTAGGGAACTTTAATAAAGTTTGCATGATAATCTTTTCAACGATGAAATGATAAAAACAGCATGTCTTTTAAAAATACCTTAAAAAAAATTAATTTAAGCTTAACTATTAATAAACCAACTAGAATAACAGTACTGTTCACTCTGCTACATGTATTGATAGCATTGCTACAAACTTTTCCAAATATAAATCAGATATCTGGGATGTTGGTCTTACTGATCATACAGGTCAATTATTAATGCACAAAATGCACAAATGCATTAATAAATGCTTCCTATGCACAAGCCAAATACACATTGGTTTATTTTTAAAAGAAATCTCAAAGATGATATAGAGATTTTCCAAAAATATATATCACAGGTTTCGTTTGGTGATGTATATCTAGAAAAAAACGTAAACAGAGCATACAATAAATCTATTGACTTATTTAAGCTCATTTACGATTTGTGCTTCCCGGTACATAAAATTCGAGTTTATACAATCAGAACGCAAAAATGGATAACTAAAGGCATAAAAAAATCAATCATTAATAAAAAAAATTCTATTGTCAAATAAAACTACACAAATATAAAAATTCCAATATTAGTGAATATTTTAATAAATATAGCAAGATTAAGAAAAGAGTAGTCTGTTATAGCAAATAAAGATTTTTATTTGATTTGATTTGATAAATTTGCAGGTA
>NJDD01002686.1:104863-115034 GCA_002245505.1 Calephelis nemesis
TTTTAAATTTACCCTTAGGGAACTATATTAAAGTTTGCATGATAATCTTAAAATTTTTAAATGAAGAAACACTTGTACTGTTTTACGTATCACTTATACTTTATTATTTTGTAAATAGCCTACCGGTTTCGCTTTTATAAAATAATAAGGTAGGCAATTTATAAAATAATAAAGTAAAAGTGATACGTAAATCAGTACAAGTGTTTCTTCATTTAAAAATATGAATATTTGGAAGTTTTATCAAGCGCCGACGATGGAAAATATCAAAAACTTTATTAAAATTTGCATGATAATCTTTTCTACGATGATAAATTTGCAGGTATAGAGGTAATAGCTATAGAGTAAATAGCTATATCGTACCCTCAGTAATATAAGGGCACTATCCAAAAAACTTCTTTTTGGGAAATCGTGTTTTAAGATACAGAATTTTTTCCGATAATATCATGTGTTAAAATAAATATAATTACCGAGTTATTCTTATGTTTATTCTCTTTCTGCTAGCACTAACCAGTAGCGAATCATTTTGTGCCTTTATCATTCAAAATCCCTGTCGTGTATGGGATTTTAAATGTGAAAATTTTGACTTGGGCCCTTATATTACTGAAGGTGCGATATAGAGTAAGGCCAGCTCATAAGAGGTGAGCGACAAGGGTCAGTTCATGCACTAACACTTTCATTAGTGATAATGAAGGTTGTAGAGTGCTGCAACAAGTTAGTGGATTAGAATTTTGCTTTTCCTGTCTCCAAGACTCTCTTGCTTAATGCTCTCTCACGCTCTTGTTATTGACGTGTTCCTGTATGAAGAGTAAAGTACTTAATTAACCTAGTTGCACAAAAAGCTTAATATCCCCAACCCGTGTCCCCAACCCAATAAAATTTATATCGACTAGTGATGGATCATCACTAGTCAGATATTTTTGTGCGCCGACCAATACCATAAAACCTCAGAAGATCCGTTTGTTTACCTTCTTATTTATAATATATAGGTATATATACACATAAATTTTGTATGTATTAGTCACCAAATTCCTCCAAAATGGCTGAACCGATTTCATTAAGTAAAAAGGATGGCCCGCACAAAAGATTCTTTTCAATTTTCAGAAATAATTTTTATAATGATGTGGCATTAAAATTACACGCCAACCCTAAATTTTCGTCAATATAAAAAACCAATTAAAATTTCAACCTAGAAGACTAGCTGTCCCAACGAACTTCATTCCACCCTTTTAGTTTGTGTAGGGACATTTTAAATATTCATAAATATTATATTAGGGCTAAAACTTAAAAGCCCTGATGATGCTGTATAAGCGAAACCGGTAGGCTATTTATTACAAAGTAATACATTATAAGTGATACGTAAAATAGTACAAGTGTTTCTTTGTTTAAAAATATGAATATTTGGAAGTTTTGCCCAAGCGCCGACGATGGAAAATATCAAAAACATTTTAAATGTTTTTTTCGAGTTTCCATGCAGGTTTTTTTTTATTATTTTATAGGAAGGCAAACAAGCAGGCGGATTTCCTGATGGTAAGAAATTCACGCCGCCTAGAGACACCAAAGGTGTTAATGGTGCGTTGCCAACCTGAGGTCAAGATGTTAAGCCTCGAGCGAAAGTAAGTTTACCGGCTACCTTACCCTCCAGATCGGAACACGTCATGACATTATGGCGGCAGGAATAGGTAAATCGGTGTTACCAATCCGGGTGAGTCGCTGCGAAACTCTACCACCTAGTCAGATATCACGGCGTTAGTGATGATAAGCCTATGCTCGCCTTTTACGAGCTGCCTGGCAAGAAAGGCAGATGGTCTATTCTGCAAAGGAGCTCGGACCAACACGGGGGAGCGTATTTCCATGAAGTTTTAGTACTTACATAAAAATCAATTTCTGTTCGTTAGTCTCTTTAAATTTTGGCTAGTTTCAGTTTTGAATTATTTGTAAAAGTCCAGGGAAAATTTAAAAGATAAGTTAAATTTTATATACAAAGGTAACGGGTGGGACGAAGCCATGACAGCTAGTAGGTATATGAAAATGTAACATAAATGACATACTAAATATATGGCTAAAGCTATTCCTGTAATTTGCCCAGAGATATTTATTTAATACATTTGTAAGCTAGACCTATTTATTATACTCATAAGTCTCATGGTCAGGTGTTTTCTAAAAATGAGAAATGCTCTTCATTTGTAACGTAATATTATGAAATACTCTCTTAAGTGGTATGATATTTTACCTGTGGAAAAATATGAATGTCATAATTCTATGAAATTAGATTTTTTATGTTAAAGAAGATGTGATCTTCTCGTATATGGAGTCTGGGCTAGATCTATTTACATTGGGTAGTGAAAAACAAAAACATTAGAAAATTCAATAACTAAGAAATGTATACATACACTAGCTTAATTTTTGGCGCCAAACATTATCGTTGACACAATAACATACATACTCATATATTATCCTACTAAGATATTTTAATAATGATGATTTTACCTATTTTATTTTTAAATACTTGAACATTATATTTTCATTTATTTATTCTAAGTATAGCTATAGTTAATTGTTTTTTGGACACAAAAATTGGTTGGCTGGAAGAAATTTCATTTGTTAGAGACAAGCTCGCCTTTTGTGCATTTTTACTTCTCATATATTTTGTGTATTTTTGTTTTTTGTGTGCAATAAATTGATAAATAAATAACATAACCAAATATGTTTACAACACAAAACAATATGGCGCTAACGTCTTACCGTCACTTACTACGGTAACACGGTACGGGAGGATCAATCATCCTACTAATATTATAAATGCGAAACTTGTGAGTATGTCTGTATGGATGTTTGTTACTCTTTTACGCTCGAATCCCTGAACGGATTTACTGAAATTTGGAACACAGATAGATTGTGGCCTGGATTAACATATAAATAGTAACATATAGTGAAACGGATGAAGCCACAGGCAACAGCTGGCACATATTAGTGACAAGTTTTGTTATTTGATATTTTCTATTGTATCTCTCGTAATCTCTCTTTACTTACTCTGTACATGAGGTATTTGAAGGTACTTTAAGTTTCAAGATAGATTATAATCTGCTTTTGTACCATCTTTATTATAATTATTATTATTAACTCTTTATTTTACACAACAAAAAAAAATACAGAAAAACTTAAGACTAAAATAAACATAAGTACAAAGGGCGAGCTTATCTCAAATGAATGAAATTTAAATAACATATCTTACATATATCTAACATCTTTATATATAATTCTTGTGATCGTGTGTTTGTCACTGAACTCCTTCTAGACGACTGGACCGATGTTGATTAAATATTTTGTTTGTGTTCAAGGTAATTAGAGAATGGTTTAAATTCACAATTTGGTCTCCGGGAAAGTGTATTTTTTTTAACAACAAGTACTTGTTGATTTTGGAATGTTTCACATCGGAACCGACAGACTGCACTACTGTCGAAGCATTAATGTCAAGCGATACGAAGTTTGCTGGGTCAGCTAGTTTACTTATAAGGTTCCCGTAAGGAAGATTAAAAGACGAAATCCAAATTTGGCTATCCTATTAATGTTATATATGCGAGAGTTTATGTTTGTATGTTTGTTACTCCTTCATGCAAAAACTGCTGAACCGATTTTCATTAAATTTAGATTCTCATTAATTTTATCCCGATTTTTTGGTGAGGGACCACCACGCAGGCAACAGCTAGTAATTCGTAAACGTCAATAATCTTCGAAACCTGCATGTTTGTATCAAAAGGTTATTGAATGTGGAGCGTCTTGTCGTGAAGATAGGGTAAGTGCACCTGTTCGCGTCCACCGCCCTGTTCGCGTCCATTTCGCGAACACCGTTTAAAAAACTCTTAAAAATAATTGTACTTACAAAATAGGAAAATGAAAAGTCGTTTCTACCTATAATACATTATATTAGAAACATACACAGACACAAGGTTCCCCCGTTTTGGTCCGGGCTCCTTTGTAGAATAGACCATCTGCCTTCCTTGCCAGGCAGCTCGTAAAAGGCGAGCAAAAGCTCACCGTCACTAACACCGTGAATTCTGACTAGGTGGTAGAGTTTAGCAGCGACTCGCTCGGATTGGTACCACCGCCTTACCTATTCCTGCCGCCATAACGTCATGACGTGTTCCGGTTCGGAGGGTAAGGTAGCCGGTAAACTTACTTTTGCTCGAGGCCTAACATCCCGGCCCCAGGTTGGCAACGCACCATTACCACCTTTGGTGTCTCTAGGCGGCGTGAATTTCTTACCATCAGGAAATCCGTCTGCTTGTTTGCCTTCCAATATCATAAAAAAAAACAAGGACCGTTCGCATAACTTACTTGTCTAAAACAATAGCTAAGGTAAAAAATAGAGAACCGGCACGCGTTTCGTACGTAATTTCTCAACATTTTAAGTTAATTAAAAGATTGAATTTATTCCTAGACCTTGAAAATCAAGTAAGTAAGTAAGTCAATGTAGTTAGGCGTATACGCTAGCCACTCGAATACCGAAGTGGTCAACAAAATTAATACAGTAAAATCGAAACAAGAAGAATAAAAATAATATGATTTTGATTGATTATTGTAATTTTAGAACTTAAAATGTGGTGGACGCGAACTGGCACACCAATTTTATCCCATTCCAGACGATGGACGATGTTGGTACCCTGGTTGTGCCTCTGCCTAACGCTTGGGGATATGGGTGTGAAGATACGTTTACTTTAACAAATCAATGACAAAAAAATGCATACTTGCGAGGGTTATTCGCGTATGCGTAAAAACATTGCGCCTGTGCGACGCTTTTGATGCAAAAAAGACGGTACCTATTGTTATGACTGCTAATTTGTTTGGTTATTAATCGATTGCTGCGTCAACTTCTATATTTTTTGTGTGTTATTCGATTTACCCGTCATTTCTAAATCGATTTTCTTTTTTATTTCAAAGAGCATTTTTCTGAGGTTATCATCTCATCTAGATAATTGAATCGAGGAAATACTTATTTTTATGTACTTGACGGCATGGTTATTTAAATTGATTCTTCTACTTTTTAAAGTAAGCATTATAAAATACATTTTTGAAGGTCATCGAACATAAATGGTTATGGTACAATTCATTCATAATAAAATCAACTTAAAAAATTTTTTAGAACAACAATGGTAAATAAAAATAATAGTAATAGCTAAAAATATATGAATCAATTAATAATGATAAATTTATGATACTATTGGTCATAATATTTTGCAGTTTGGTTAACATTATTCTAATTCTTAATCCTTTTTTTTGTCTGCAAAACACTTATCACCATCCAAGATGGCGGAATTGCACATTTACAATATGGGTATCAATTGAAGGACCAACTCTAAAAATAATGTGACGTCATTTAATATGGCGGACCTTCCGATAACGCGGAATAGTTATTTTATGCACTTCTACAATATGACTATCAAGTGAAAAAACTCGTTAAGAGCAACTTGAAAAATGATATTGCGTTATTCTAAAACCAATATGGCGGACCATCCAAGATGGCGGAGTTGCACTTCTACAATATGGGTATCAAATGAAGTGTCTCGATGAGAGTAACTCCAAAAATAATATGAAGTTATTCTAAATTTAATATTATGGTGAACCATCCAAGCCGGCGGATTAGTTGTTTTTATTGCACTTCTACGATATGGGTTTCAAATGAATGAACTCTTTAAAAGCAACTCGAAAAATAAATTGACGTCATTTATTCTTAATCCAATATGACCTACCATCCAAGATGGCGGAGTATTTGTTTCTAATGCACTTGTAGCGATATGTGCCACTTACCTTCTACCACCATATTTACCTTTATAAATCCGTACCTTCCATTACTTTAATTACCAACCTAAAACCTTTACCTTTACCGTTACCTGGAGGAACAAATAAAACACAAGGATACACTTTATTATCAAGAAGAGGTAAATAAAGTGGTAGAAGGTAAGTGGCACATATCGCTACACACTTCTACAATATGGGTATCAAATGAAAGGGCTTGCCGAAGAGAATAAGAAAATAATGTGAAATCTAACTATAAACTTTAAATCGAATACATACTAAAATCTATAGTAATACTTTTGAAGTTTTTTATACTTTTCCATAATGAAAGGCTTCGCTGAGAAAAATTTTGTTTTAAAAACTTTTAAAACTAGACATTTTTTTACGATATTGGAAGGCAAACAAGCAAACGCATTTCCTGATGGCAACATATTTACGCTGCCTAGAGACACCAAAGGTGGTAATGGTGCGTTATCAATCTTAGGCCGGGATGTTAGGCCTCGAGCAAAAGGAAGTTAACCGGAACGCGTTTACGGCAAACGCTGACGTTATGGCGGCAGCAATAAGTTAGGCGGTGGTACCCATGCAGGTGAGTTGGTGCGAAACTCTACCACCTATATACATATAGAATAACATGGAAGTTTATCCACCCTTGCAGAGTTGGGACGACCTGCTAGTACTGAAATAAATTGAATGAACATCCTGACTCAGCAACTTTTGCAACACTCAATTTGCCCCTGTTGGGAATTAAATCCTATTAATATTATAAATGCGAAATTTTGTATGTATGGATGTATGGATGTATGGATGTTAGTTACTCTTTCACGCAAAAACTACAAAGCCGATTACGATGAAATTTGGTATGTAGGTAGCTGAAGACCCAGAATAACATATAGGCTACTTTTTATCCCGGTTTTCCCATTTGGACTTACGCAGCTAGTACACCATTAAAAATGTTTAAATATGTTACATATATTAAAAAGTTATTTTTAATAAATGTCAAAATGTTTGCACACACAAGTTGAGTATGTTGGAATGCTTAAATAACTCTGTAACATATTTTTAAAACACATATTTAAAAAATAATTTTAATTTAATTTTTTATTTTCGATCTCTAGCCTAAAGCTTGGTCGGTTTTAATAGTCGTATCCCCCGATCAAGGAGAAGATCTAGTTAATTTATTGTAAAATTGTTGTAAACAACTTGAACCCTAGGTATGTAATTAATCTCTGTTCAACGAGCACTTGATCCTAATAAAGGTACGTTCCTTTATCAACCTCATACATGGAGATTAAATAAGTTAGCCTGGTAACGAACTTACAATCTAGACTTCATTGGGTTAGGGACTTTATACACTTAGTCGTAAAAGATTCTGAATATTTGCTTGCATTAATATGACAATCTAAACTTTTATACGCACTTTCCTCTCGTTGGTCCGGGCTAGAATAGACCATCTGCCTTCCAGCCAGGCAGCTCGTAAAGGCGTCACTAACACCGTGACATCCTAGTAGATGGTAGACTTTCGCAGTGACTCGCCCGGATTAGTTCCACCACCATACGTATTCCCGCTGTCATAACGTCAGTGCTTGCCTTTGACATGTTCCCGTTCGGAGCGTAAGGTAGCCGGTAAACTTATTTTGCTCGAGGTCTAACATCTCGGCCTCAGGTTGGCAACGCACCATTATCATCTTTGGTGTCTCTAGGTGGCGGGTATTTCTTACCATCAGGAAATCCGTCTGCTTGTTTGCCTTCCAATATCATAAAAAAATAGGCGCTTTACCTTTTTTCCCGCAAACTTATATTTAAACAACAAACGGTCGTTGCAATAAGTTCATTTTTGTGGCTGCATCCAACTTTTTACTCATATTGTGAAAAAGGTGTGTGAATTTGCAACAGATAGAAAACTCCAAGTAAGTAATCCTTGTTCTCAAAGATACGAAGCATTTTACTTTAATTCATAAAAATATTAAATAATATTTCAGGCTCACGATAAATATATTCAGAGTCTATTTGATAACTACATTCGACTCTCACTCACTCGACTAACGAAGTAATGATTAAAGTATCTTCACGCCCATATCCCCGAAGAGGTAGGCAGAGGCACAACCAGGGCACCCACGACTAGCCGAAGATACTAAGTCCCATAATGTGATAGGTGGCAAGCCTATCGTCAACCGGGCACGTTTCCAATCCCGACCATCATTTTTTTTTTTAGAAAATTGGAAAAATCCAATTTTCTTTTTGTTGGCCGACCCGGGATTCGAACCCGAGACCTCATGCAGTCAAGTCCAACACTCGGACCGCTCGACCACAGAGGCGATAAGTAAGTAATGATTATATGTTATTTATTTGTCACAAAATACCATAGCATTTATTTATACCAAAAAGCGTGCGAGCAAATGACGCCTAGCTATATTTAAAAACAAGTGTGTTTCGTCCCAATCAAGACATCCAAGACATAATTTAGTTTACTGCTGGGAAATATAACACATTGAATATAATATAGCAAACTAATTGTTGTCTTCGGCTAAGCTCGCTTTACAATATTATGAAAACTCCACGGATACAGTCTGATATTTTGGACAATGAATTGTCTGTTTCCTTCCGCAAAGTGCGTTTTATTTGTATTAAAAGTTAACTAGTGGTCGCCCATTGGTCGAAATTCGACCATAATAAATGTTAATATCTTGTTGTTAAAACACGATCTTCATTTCTCAAGACCAACTACTTTGTTTCTAAACTTTATAGTGCGCCATTTGTGATCTTTTATTGTCAACATCAATATATTTGTTTGTGTGTGTCAAATGCATGGTAGTGTGGGTAATGTTTTATTTATTGATTTAATGTACTTTATAAGCATTACTATTGAAAAGTATTTGCGTTTTGCATCTCTCCTATACATAAAGTTTGTAGTGCGCCATCTGTGATCTTTTATCGGTATCATCAATATATTTATTTGTGTGTGTCAAATGCACGGTAGTGTGGGTAATGTTTTATTTTTTGAATTAATGCACTTTATAAACATTATCATTAAAAAATATTAGCGTTCTGCACTTTTCCTACACATAAACTATAAGTGTGTCAAATTTCATATTCCTCAGTCAGCGCAATTTTCGTAAAAATAGGTCCAAATTTTTTGCTTTCTGTACTAATATATAGTACATATAATATATTTATAGCTGTTTCGATATGAAAATTGTTTGTATAAAAAGTTTACCAATTCTCATTTAAAAAATATTTATGAGGAGTGAAAACATATTTTTCAGTAGTGAGATATCTAATTTGTTGTTCAAAAGACGAGATCTGACTTTCAGTTTATATTTCTATCGCATATTTATAATGCTTCTAAGGAATTTAATTTTCTACCTCTAGTAATATTCCAGAATCCTTTGATGGATCAGATGAATGACCTTTTTGCTAAATGTCTAGCTAATATCCAATCACCAATTTCCAAAACGCCAACTTTTCAGGTTTTTCTTCGTCTTCTGTTTTACAGTCAAAACTTATGACGACAGCTTGCACCAGATAGAGGGTGTTTTTAATGTTGCCAATTTTATAAATGTATTCCCTCACGTTTTTTGAAAACCCATTACCAATAATTGGCCTTTATTTCAACTTATTCTTAAGACATTTGGGATTTTCTCGGTAACGAATATAACAAAGAGTATTGCCGAAGCATTTTGTACTTATTGCGTTAGGTTTTAGGAATATTTCACTAATAATCAAATGTTTTATAATTAATTACAAAATGTAAATCGTAAACTACACTTGAAACTACATAAGAATATAACCCGGTAGCAAGTTGGTACTGTAGATCAGGGGTGGGCAAACTACGGCTCGCGGGCCGCATCCGGCCTTTGAGAGGTTTTAATCCGGCCCGCCGAGGGTTTTTTTGAAAAAATTTGAACCTCCTTAAAAAAGTTAACGGTTAAAATGTTAAAAAGACTATTGAAATTTGAACAATTAAGATACTGAATCGACATATATATTGCGTATTTCATATGACTTCATAAATAGATTTTATTTTAATAAAGTATTGTAAAATAATAAAAAATGCTTTATGTTATCTATATACAACGTTTTATAATCGTAATATTTACTGCTATTTTTAGGTGTCTTAATAAACCGGCCCGCCTCAAGATTAATTATAATTTACTGGCCCGCCACTAGATTTTTTTTAATTTACTGGCCCGCGGTCAAAAGAATTTGCCCACCCCTGCTGTAGATCGTGTTTTCCAAAAATACCATGCTTGACCGTACCGTACAGATGCAGGGTATTCGGTACCATTCCGCAAATGTCAAAATAGAAGAACCTACATCTACATTTTTATTAACAGTTGCCCGTGACTTCGTTCACAGGCAAATACGTTATTTTATG
>NJDD01002686.1:117832-130366 GCA_002245505.1 Calephelis nemesis
TTTTCCCCGTGTTGGTCCGGGCTCCTTTGCAGAATAGACCATCTGCCTTTCTTGCCAGGCAGCTCCTAAAAGGCGAGCATAGGATTATCATCACAAACACCGTGACATCTGACTAGGTGATAGAGTTTCGCAGCGACTCGCCCGGATTGGTACCACCGCCTAACCTATTCCTGCCGCCATAACGTCATGACGTGTTCCGGTTCGGAGGGTAAGGTAGCCGGTAAACTTACTTTTGCTCAAGGCCTAACATCCTGACCTCAGGTTGGCAACGCACCATTACCATCTTTTTGGTGTCTCTAGGCGGCGTGAATTTCTTACCATCAGGAAATCCGTCTGCTTGTTTGCCTTACTATAACATAAAAAAAATGTTGACTTCGTTGACGCTTTGAAATGACTCTTTGAGGTTCCACCGAGCGCCGATGATTAAAAATGAAAAATATAGATTTTATTAAAACTTATACAGAGTAACTAATGGATAGCCTTTTGACCTCGGTTAGATCGATCTATCTAAGCCCTACTCGTAAAAAAACACCTCAACAAAATTGTCACAACTTTCGAAATATCCTCAGAAGTCATTTTTTGAGAAAAAATCTCCCGACGATCTAATTCTGATTCTTTTTGAAATACTTAAATCTACAAGCCTTTTTTCTTAAAACAGATTTTAATCGAAAAATAAATTAAAATTTTTAAACTATTTTCCTTGAGGTTTTTTTCAATCAATCAATCATTTATTGCTTCATATGTCACAAAGTTATTACAAATGATTACCAACAGTTGTTTGAAGGACATATGTACCCTATTAGGGTGTTGCAAACTGAAGCGGACCGATCTATTTTAGATTTCACTTTTAAGATTATCCAATAAGTAATCGTTTACAGTATAGTAACTTTTTTGTATCAAGAATTTCTTTAATTTTTTTGAAAACCTTAGGTCATTCGTCTCTGATTTTATTTCATTTGGTAGTTTATTATAAGTCTTTATTGTCATAACAAAAGGTCCGGAACTATGTATTTTTAATTTTGACGGGGGTAATTCTAAATTATGTTTAAATTTGTTTCTAACTTCGAACCGTCGAGGATTGTCTGCTTGCTTTTTAAATAAATTTGGATATTTTCTGACAAATGTACAAGCTTAAAATATGTATATTGAAGGTAGAGTTAAAATTTTAAGATTTTGGAAAAAGGGTTTGCAACTTTCAGACTTTTGAATGCTTACTAGGGTACGTATACATTTTTTTTGGGAGATGAATATATCTTGTGCATTTACACTATTTCCCCAAAGTAAAATACCGTACGTGAGCCATGAATTAGCATATGCGTAATAGGCTGATATAGCAGTTTGGAGATCGGTAACCCTACGTAATTCCCGTAGACCATATAAAAAACTGGATATTTTTGTTTTAATTTTATTGATATGACTTTTCCAATTTAGTTGAGAATTTCCGTTGTGAATAAAAGTATGTGGCTTCACATGCCAATTATGGTTAATACAGATTTGAAAATGATTTTAAGATCGGTAGTATCTTAACCAGATCCAATTTTATTGCTATTGCTATTTAGAAAGTCAAAGAGGGTATTAATTACTGGACAACCTGTATATGAAAATAAACCTCTATTTTTCATTTTATCACGCCTGAATGGCTGAACCAATTTTGTTAATCCCTTTTCTGATTTTTTAGGTTAACACTTGTTAGATGTAAATTCATATGAAAACCAAATTAATTTTCCCTGTCAGTGAAAATAGTTTAGCCTATTTAAACAAAATTGTAGGGGTACTTTTTATATTATTATTAATACTTATTATCTTTCAAACATGTATTTGTTAATATTAAAAAAGGGAAAAAGCTGAATTGAAAAATCTTTTATACTCATAAAATACTTAGAAATTTACCAAAATATGGTTCATGTGAAAACAATAGGCATATTCAGGTGACCGCGACCGAGCATTGTGATGACAAATGGCGCCTTTCGACATTTATTCAACAGAAATAGGGTTGTCATACTCACATTCTATATTTATGATTATATATCAATTAATAAAATTTAAACTTAGTAAATTAGCCGACCTGGCGAACTATGTGTACATCTACATTAACAGCTACTAACAGTTTGTATCGGTTAAAGCATTTATTTTTCCAATTTTACCAGCAATTATCCTTTTTTTAGAACCTTCTCATTATAATCATAACAAAAATGTGTTACCAAAATTGGTGCATTCGTGTAAGAATAATGGATGACCAAACAAAATGGGGATTAGTTTTTTTGTATAATAAATATATAGATTAGCTGACAAACTTTGTTCTGATTCGTCACCGTGTCTCAAGTGTAAATACAAAATCAATCAACTGACAATTATTAAAATTAACATTTTGGTTAAGTTTTCTTTAATTTTCAAAATTGGGGTTAGGTTGGTTTAATACTGAAAAGCTTAGATTCAATTTGTGTAACTAATCCAGGAATGTATTTTTATTTATTTTATAACGCAACTAAAAAAAAGTAACGAAATATTTTATCCATTTCCACTTCAACAGTATGGTGCTATCTACCTGGATATAAGTAGGGCGAAAAGAAAGTGCCAAATAAAATAGAGATTAATTTAATTAAATAAAGTTTTGTAACCCTGAAATCAAATTAAAGTGATACATGAATGTGCACGTGTGAGTGGGTATCCTATATAAATATCTAAAATATTGATTTTATCTGTTAGGGCTTAAATTTGTATTATGTTAATAACTAAAATAATTTTCATTTTTTACAATCTAAGTACTTAGTCGTACTATCGACGAGTGAGTACTGTTCACGAACTAGTACCGATATACCTAATTATTCACAATTGATTGACAGGGTACGAGGTTTAAAAATACGAATACACTAAACCACAAAAGAAAGACTAAATATTTTACAAAAGATGAAAATCAAGATTGTAGATGAATGAAACTAGACTGAACCAAGACTACGTTCTTCTTGCATTGCTCATCACAAAATTTCAGGGGAAATATACGTGGAGCAAGAAATCTTTATAGACTTTTTCTCTAAATAATTTGTGACAACCCTAACAATAAGCATTGTATCACAACGGACCCTGTTCGAGACACTAATAAATAAGTATCATCTACGTGATTTATTCACATGACAGAAGCCACTGGTTCAGCTTTTTAACTGTTAATCCTTTTCAATAAACAGGGCATTTAAATTAGATTAACATCTGGTTACTCTAAGTTTTAGGAAGCTTTGTCTTTTACTTCAGCGAGACGATACTTTTATACATAAGATTTATGTTTCTTCAATTTTTTAACATGCCAGCAAGCGCAGAGTCACTAATGTACACTTGTAATTATTGCAATAATATTTGTACCATCCATAGTATTTTAGTAAATTTAAAAGTCTGTCTGTCTGTTGCCCTTTGACGGCTTAACCTCTGAACCAATTTTGGTAAAATTTGATAGCCAAAAAGTTAAGGATACGAGTTGCAAGTAAAGCTGGAACGGGCTGCTAGTAAAAATGAGTAATTAAGCGTAGTAACATGGCAAAAACCGACTCCAACTATCTAAATATATTTCACGTCGCAGTTTGATAATTTTTTTTCGAAAGATAGCAAAATGTTTCCGAAATGATCCCACATAAATTTTATCAATATCCTTCAAGTAATTTTTGAGTTAACTAAAAAGTACAGATCCTGATAAAATAAATATGGGAGCACCTAGGAATCATGACCTATATTTCTGTAAACGATCTATCAAAATCGGTTGGCTATTGACGGAGTACTCTTGTAACAAACATACAAAAGAAACATATAGTCCTCAATGCGACCTTATTCCCTCCTCTTTCTTTGTTCGTCGATTCGATCGACTAAGTCGATCGAGTAAGTGTAAGTCGATTAATCACTACATAGTGTTAAAGAAAGTCGCTTCCTCTGTCCCTACGTACCTTCGTATGCTTAATTTTTTAAAACTGCGCAACGAATTTTGATGCAGTTTTTTTTAATAGATAAATAGATAACCATACGAAGCCGGGATAGGTCGCTAATAATATATAAAATACATATACTCATAGAATAGCACGTGTACAGAATATTAATCAGATCATTAACCTTTCAAAGTACACCGTGTATATTAATACTTAAACGTACATGTCTGAAAATTGATTCAATTATGATTGGCTGCCTCAGGCCCTTCCATGTTGATTTAATAAAATCTCAATATTGAACGTTACATATTGAGCTTATATAATAAATAACTAAATTCAATAAAATTTATTTGGAGGAAAAATCGGTAAATATGATTCTAAAATATAATAACACCATTCTGCTTCATTGATGTTAAGGCTAGCATTACATGATGCGTCATAATATGCTATGCTAATGATGATGCGTCATTTCTGTGTAAAAATGGAAGTGATTTTTATTCTCTGAAATAATGTTACCCATGTCCGGGTTCTATGCGCGAAATAAACCATCTGCCGATCTGCTTGGCAGTTCATAAGTCATTATTAACAAGACCACTGGTGGTAGAGTGCTGTGCAGCTACTTGCGCGGGTACAAATCCGTTGCCTTATCTATACTTGCCACCGCCTCCGGTCACAAGACACACGCAGGATACGTCAAACTTATAACATCTCTGTTTTTCCGTTGGGTTCCTGGTTCTCCACTCACAAAATTTAAACTGTAATATCGCTCTGTTTCGACGTGAAAGAAAAACGTACAAAAAAATAATGAATTATGCTTTCGTATTTGTAGTAAAATAATTATTGTAAACTCATACTTTATGTTGGAAAAGTATTGCGTAATGAATTTACAAAAAAATATTTAAGTTGTATAGAAACAAAACGGCGTTTTTTGTACTAAAGACGTGTTTTTAAAAAAAAGTACAATTTTTTTCGGGATGGCATCACACCATTTACTTTTCAATCACATAAAAACGCTGACGTAGTTGAAGCCTTAATAAAATAAGCAATGTTCAATACATCCGATACCCTGCTACTCTTGTACGTTAAGGGCAAGTACTTCGCATAAGTATCAGAAAACTCCTCTTGACAAAGATTGCTGTTTCAATATATTCATAAGGCATTCAACGAAGCCGAAAATTCACAGAAATATTAATGGAAATACTGATAATAATTACGGTGTCTGAGGAAGGGAAAGTTTTAATTACCTATTTAAATTGTGAGAAGGCTTAAAAGTTTTGTTGTTAAGATATTTTTACCACGTTTTGTCACGGGTTTGTGAGTTTTTGTTACCATATAATAACAAACCCATTTTTGAACACAGGTATTAATAAAAGAGTTCTTTAGGCGCGTTATGAAAAACATATGATAGGGAAATTTTAAGATGCGCGCGCATTTGTAACATAAAAGTAACATCATGAAGTTGCTTGTTTTAGATACATGTTTCTGTATTCACACACGTGTTTTAGTTTCATATACGTTGGATTTACATATTTTTCATAACAGATTTTTAAATAAACAGATATAGCTTCTGTAACGCGTTCATAAGTACACGAACTCATATTATTTTTATATTAGAAAGTTTAGTACAGACTCTTTCAAGCGATTTTTGTATTTCACCATATCACCATAAAGAGCAATTCTTTATGGTTACAAAATTGTTAGTTTTTCTTATCGAAATATTCGTATCCCATCGCTAACCAATGCTATTAAAAATAAAAAAAATAATATGTGCGTGTACTAGCGTACACTCGTAAGAAGTGGAACTTCTTTGTGACGTTATTTTTCAAAAAATAATTTGCTATATGCAACTTTACAGAAATTGGTTCAATAAAGTTTATTGCCAATCCCTACTCCGCTGGAGAAAGTATACTTCCAATCATGCGTGGTAGGGATAAAAACAAAGATGGCGCGTAACGGAAAAATGTGACGCGTAACGGAAAAATGTGACGCGTAACGAAAAAATGTTACACTAATGTTTTTTTTTCAAACCCGATAAAGAAGTTTCACTTCAAAAATCTGGTAATCAGAAACCAGTCAATGAATCTTAAATCGCCATTATGGTAAAGTAGTTCGCTATCGACATGAGGTCCCTGGTTCAATTCGTGAGACTGAAACAAAACTGTGTTTTTTTCAATATCTTAATAAAAACAACGTTGTCTGGGTTTAGATAAGTGCCAGGTTAGATATAGGTTAGGCACCTAGTAGGACTTGGCATTTACAGCTAGTCGTAGGTGTACTTTTAATATCACTGCCAACCTCTTCAGGGAAACGGGCAATAAAATACATTTTTAAAAACATGTTATCCACATTTGTTTTTGACGCCGTCAATGACGAATGGATTTTGGTGATATTTTTTCCAAAAGGTAGGCCATCATTAAGAGATAGTATATACAAAGGTTATCAACAAAGATTATAATAATAAAAAATCAACTTTTATTAGCAGTCATCTTTAATTTAAAAAAAATTATCTTCATAATCAATTGTATGCTTCTTACTCCATCTATGGCTACGTATCGTGGAATGGATCCATGAACTAATTTCTACTGGAGAGACCAGGTTGACGAACATAGGCTCCTGCTCCAAGTCGCAGTCTTCAGACTTCCATGACGAGACTATACCCCATAGGACTCCATTCATGGTAACTGGCGCACCAATGTCTCTCTAATTGCATAAAACAGTTAGTAGATAAATATCCTTGAAGTTACATGAATTAGTCTTACCCAAAAGTAAGCGAATTTCACGCTTGGACTATGAGTATAGAGTTCATTTTTCTGAAATAATGAGCCCCGTTACTTAGTATAGTACTTAACCGTATTAGTGCCAATATTAATCACAACAGAATCTATACTTGCTTTCGTCAGCACTTGTGTTAAACAAAGTGTATAGTGGATGAGTACAAATGTTTTACTACGAAAGAGTGTGTATTAATAACAACATCTTAACTGTGTGTGTATGTGCGTGCATGTGTGTGTGTATCTATTTTTGAAAACTGCAATATATGCGTACAGGATCGGTCAAATATCGCATCCGCAATGTTCTTTTTATCTAAAGAAATGCTGTCAAATTGCAAGGAACAAGACGTCTGCTCTGTGTCGCTCTCGAACGAAAAATAAACTAGTTAGACAACAAATCTGAATAAGTTTATTGAAATATTCCGACATAACAGGTTTTGCTGTCAGTTTACTACATTCACTGAAATACGTTTAGTAAAATACCTGCTAAATGTCAGTACTTTACATGCTAGGTTATCCAATAGTCTATTTAATTACGGTAGTTAAACTGACAGCGCAACGATTATTGTAGGCATACATTCATTTTAGACAAACTATACATATTGTTAACAAGTAAAAACAAACGTACATAATATGAAGATACCAAAAAAACCTGATCTTTCTATGAGACAACTCGTAAGGGGTTTTTTTATATTCAAAGGCATATAAGCAAACGGATTTCGTGATAGTGAGAAATTCACGACGCCTAAAGACACCACAGGTGGCAATGATGCCTTGCCAACCTGAAGCGATGATGTTAAGCTCGTGCAAAAGTAAGTTTTGCGACTACCTTATCCTCCGTACTGGAACACGTCAACGGCAAGCATTGACGTTATGGTGACAGGAATAGGTAAGGCGGTGGTATAAATCCGGGAGAGTGCTGCGAAACTCTAACACCTTAGAGGATGTCATGCTGTTAGTGACGGTAATCCTATGCTCGCCTTTTACGAGCTGCCTAGCAGCAAAGAAGATGTCTATTCTGCATAGGAGCCCAGACCAAAATAGGGGAACTATAAGTTAAACGGATCGTTACTAAGAAAACCAAAGGTGGCAAAGAACTGCGCAGCAACTTGCTGGGTAGAGATGATCTCTTTGACCTTATCTATTCTTGCTGCTAGCACGACAGTGTTATATTCTGTTGCAGTGGGTAGATTACCCGATAGAGATCAAAATAAGTCAATTATTACGGATTATATTATTAAGTATTACTTATTATTTATTACGTTTAGTCGTCTAGTAACGTATTAGTCGCCTCTGTGGTCGAGCGGTCCGGGTGTTGGACTTGACTGCATGAGGTCTCGGGTTCAAACCCCGGGTCGGCAAACAAAAAGAAAAATGTTTTTTTCCAATTTTCTAATATAAAAAATGTTGGTCGGGATTGGAAACGTGCCCGGTTGGCGATAGTCTTGCCACCTATCACATTATGGGACTTAGTCATCACATTATCGGCTAGTCATGGTTGCCCTGGTTGTGCCTCTGCCTACCTCTTCGGGGTTATGGGCGTGAAGATACTTTTATTTATTACGTTTGTGCTAACATGTAAAATAAACATAAATAAATTTTATGTACATCCTGATATCGAAATACAGACATCACACCAATACTCTCATCGAGATCCAAACTCAAGCCTCATCTGTGAACCATAAGATAAACGTATAGTAACCAATCGAAAAAATAATTAAGGCGCTGCGAAACTGCATAAAATTAGCGTCGATTTTAATAATTGATAAACAAACTGAGCATTTTTCTAAATTTTCCTGGGGTCCACCATCAGAATCAGACTAAGTGGTAATTGCACCACCTCGGAAAAGTAGGTACTTTTACAAAAAAAACGATTTAGAAATTATGAATAACGATTAACATGCACCAAAATGTGGCAGTCGAACGTATAACTTCCTTTTTAAAATCTGGTTAAAGAAAGGATTAGATAAAAAGTATTTCCCATAATATTTCTGTCACTTTTGGAAAAAAATCAACTTCTTGGTAGCTCATAAAAGGCATGCTAATATTTATGTAGATAGAGTAGCCAAACATATCCCAAGAGGTTTAACATTCCAGCCACCGGAACGGTATTTCAATAAAATATCACAGACAAAATGTATCTTTTGCCAACATTCCTATCTTTCTTTGTTTGCCTTCAGGGATCCCTTCGAGAAACAGCATCCTATTAATTTTTAATCTTCCTCAAAAAAAGGAAATTCACAATTTCAATCGGTTTAGTATTAGAACATAAGTATTACAATAGAAGTCCGTTACCACCAGACTTTTAGCTGACCATGCCATAAAAAAATAATTACCTGACAAGGATCAACTCCAATCGGTAAGTCCAGACATAGGATATCATCAGTCCTATTGCTGTCTATAGCCTCCAGCTGATCTGAACATTCCTCACTCTCTAATGGACGGTAATGTGACACCGACAGATATTGGTGGTTTTTCATAGATGTTCCATTTTTGCTATTTATCTATAATAGCCAGAATTAGATTATTAAAAATAAAATTTGATGGGACCCATAATTTCTATATAGTTCTCCTGATCCTGATGTTAAGAAGTACACAACTATAGATACAAAAGGTTGTTTAATAAAAAGGTTTAAAGGTTGTCTAATAGTGCGACGCAAATTTCAGGTTGCGATATGGGGCTACCTGTATGCAATAGCACAATGCAAAACCAAAATCTTGTTATTCCGAATGATGCTTCATATTATCTATAATAAAACACTTACTTATTAACAGATAACAAATTTGTGTCTAAACATCACGTCCCAAAGTAAAAATGAAAAATCAAAACTCACGACTATGAGTGTGGCAAACATTAAAGAAGGTCAGTTCAGGTCATTTTATTCAGTTTTTCCCCGTGTTGGTCCGGGCTCCTTTACAGAATAGACCATCTGCTTTCCTGTCAGGCAGCTCGTAAAAGGCGAGCACAGGCTTACCGTCACGAACACCGGGACATCCTACTAGATGGTAGAGTTTTGCAGTACCCGGATTGGTATCACCGCCTTACCTATTTCTTCCGCCATAATATCCAATGCTCACTTTTGCTCGAGGCCTAACATTCCGGCCTCGGGTTGGCAACGCACCATTACCACCTTTGGTGTCTTTAGGCGACGTGAATTTATTTCCATCGGGAAATCCGTCTGCTTGTATGCTTTCCATTATCATAAAAAAGTCAGTAAAAGACTTGTATGATACAGTATGAGAAGGGTTATCCCTTCAGATGGTTTGCAGTCACGCTTACAGACGCTGCTGGAGCATCCAGAAGGATATTGCCATTACTGACTAGAAGGAAAGATAATGGTCCCAAACAACAAAACATAAATAATAAGATATTAGTCCTTCATACAATTTTAAGTAAAATCAACAAACGTGTATCAATACTAAACTTAATTTGGTAAAATATTTTTAATTATCATATCATTTATTTATATTGCTTCTTATTTTCTAGGTTTATACATTTAAGATAAAAAAATATAATCATAGAAAATAGAGCTCCAAAGGCCCACCGTCTTACAAATAAACAATATAATTTCAGGTTGACAGACTGAGGAATCTCCGCACAGCGCGTGCCTCTGTGGTCTAGCGGTTCAGTTGTTGGACTTGACTGCAAGAGGTCCCGGGTTCGAATCCTGGGTCGGGCAACAAAAAAAATTGGGTTTTTCTAAATTTCTAATAAAAAAATGTTGCTCGGGATTGGAAATGTGCCCGGTTAGCGATAGGCTTGCCACCTATCACATTGTGGGACTTAGTGTCTTCGACTAGTCGTGGGTGCCCTGGTTGTGCCTCTGCCTACCTCTTCGGGGATATGGGCGTGAAGATACTTTTTACTTTTGTTATAATCTAAGATGGTGGAACATTATCACACACTGCGAACCCAGTGAAAAACATTGTTTTTTCTTTGTTTCATAGTATAATGTAATACGGTAAAACGCTAAATTATAGTGTTTAATGTGTACCTATATAATATGCGATATTTCTTACCATCTACAAATTTGTATGCATGTTTGCCGTTAAATACATTAATCGCCTCTGTGGTCTAGCGGTCCAGGTATTGGACCTGACTTCATAATGTCCCGGGTTCGATTCCCGGGTCGGGCAACATAAAGAAAACATGTTTTTTCCAATTTTCTTATAAAAATAATGTTGCTCGAGATTGGATGTGTGCCCGGTTGGCGTTAGGTTGTCATCTGTCACACTGCGGGACTTAGTGTCTTCGGCTAGCCGTGGGTGCCCTGGTTGTGCCTCTGCCTACCTTTTCAGGGATATGGGCGTGAAGATTCTTTTTTTTACTTACATTGAAAATTTTCCACGCAGTAACCAGCAAAGGTAGTTTTGAAGGTACACTCTTCCTTGTTTGCAACTGAATCGGATTCAAGTTGGGATTCAAAGCGATTCCTTCTGATAGCCTTACCAATGCCACGTCATATTGTGGCTTCTTATCTTCGAAATATGGATGAATTTGTACGTATTTTGCATGTCTTAATGAACCCCCAGATTTGTAACTAGCACTTCCCAGCCTGATCCTTAGAAGTCGAAGGGATTCTCTTATTCTAAGAAAAAAAAAATATATCTTTAACTAAAGCCTAAAAGCTTCTAGTGTGAAGTTCATTTTTCACTATTACCTTAACAAGAACTTGTATTTTTTTAAGATATTGGAAGGCAAACAAGCAGACGGATTTCCTGAAGTTAAGAAATTCACGACGCCTAGAGGCACCAAAGATGGTAGTGATGCATTGCCGACCTGAGGCCGGGATGTTAGACCTCGAGCAAAAGTAAGTTTACCGGCTACCTTACCCTCCAAACAGGAACACGTAATGACGTTATGGCGATAGGAATAGGTAATGCGGTGGTATCAATCCGGGTGAGTCGCTACGAAACTCTACCACCTAATCAGATGTCAGGGTTTAAGTGTCAGTAAGCCTATGCTCGCCTATTACGAGCTGCCAAGAAAGGACACATACTACTACTACTCACTATAGGAGGAAAGTAACATACTAACTATAGGCCAAGGATCCGGACTAACGCAAGTAAAAACTAAGTTTAATCATTAAAATCGTTTTCTGAATTAGAACTTACTGATATTGCGATCAGAGTTTTACCAATGTATAAGTAAAACTTTCAACAAATAAGCTTAAAAAATGTAGACCCTAAATCAAATGTGCCATTTCGTCAATTGCCATAATTGCAGCAGTTTCTCGCTTGGCAAACACTGCGTCGAACTTGGCCAAATATCTCGCTAGCCAACAAAGTTTGATTCATGATTGGAGGACTATGAAATGTTACATGACACTCTGGGGACTTGCTGTGCCTTATGTCAATATGTCAATGTCAAAAGATTATTTTATCACATAGAAAATACAGTGGTATCTAACGCAGAGCATAGTAAAATAATACCGTTTCCAGTTGTCGTTATACCTGCTTTATTAATGGAATCAGTTAGCAAACAAACACATGGATCTTTTGATCCTAAATATATGTAGCCAATACGCACTTAATAACTGATGCATTTAAAATTAAATTATTGACACGAATTCCCTGGTACTAGCATCAGATCGGTCGACCTCAGAGGACTGTCAGCCGATTATACTTAACGCCTTGGTTAGGTTGAAACTATCATATTATTACTGATATACTATCATATTAATCATATGAAAAGATGTGTTGACTTTAGAGTTAAAAAAAAACATAAAAGAATCATAGATATAAAAACAAAAGATTATATCTATTCAAAACTAAATTGTTATTTTTTGTTGTAATTTTAATAACACTCCGCTATCGGTATTTATTGTTTTTTACGAATACCCTCATTTCGAATGTGA
>NJDD01002687.1:0-12255 GCA_002245505.1 Calephelis nemesis
TAGAATGCTTAGTTTTTGATTTTCTAAGAACTTTCAGTTTGACCCTCGTAATATATATCTAAACATTTATATTATTACTGTGGGTTATCCACTTATACTATAAACATAATAAAACCGATTCTTCGGTTAAATTATTACTTTTGTGATCAGCTCGTGTCTGTAGGCGCCATCTTTAACCAACGTTTTAGTCCGTCAATTGATTTACTTACTACTATGTATACATATACATACTATACTACTATGTATACATATACATACTTTACTACTTAGTATATATATTATACTACTATCTACTTACTACTTCTTGGACAAATTCTTCGAAGAGTACGTATAGTAAACCTGCACGGACTTTCAACTTTGTCTCGCAATTTATGTGCCATTATTTTCCATACTTTTACGTACCTATCTCATTAGAAAGTACGAAATTGGTTGCTGAATCTACATACTTTTGCAATTTATTTTAATTTACGATTATAATAAAGCGAACGAATTTTCGCTGATGCACTTAAAAACAATATTAATAAGCAGCTAAGTGCAAGAACAACCGACCGTTTTAATGTTCCGCACGTAAAGTATGTACGTAAGTTATTATTTTTCAGATGCAAAATTGACAAACATTTATAATAAGAGTGTACATCGTTGGTACCCGTTGAAACTTACAGCCAGTTTCCGAAACGCCAATCAATTTTAATTTACGATTGATCTCTTCATAGCAGCTGTTTGACATGAGTTCGGCTTAGACTTCTAGTAGTAGGTAAGCCTATGTTCGCCTTTTATGATCTGCCTGGCCGAAGGCAGATGGTCTATTCTGCAAACGAGCCCGGTACCAACACGGAGACCTTTCCTATTCCTGCCAACATAATGACAATGCATATTCTGGTTAAGGTATTGTAGTCGGAAGTCTAGAACATTTGCTTTGGCAGTTTGGCCGCAGACCAACGACGCTCCTGTAACATGTCTGTCTTATCTCTTGTCATCAGAGGAAAAAAGAAAAATCTTGTGGAGTCGTTTGTTCGCTGCCTTTTGCCATAAAAAAACTGTATGTGTTTAAGGCCATGGGGCCTTAGTCAGCCAGAAGAGCCAATCGCCGCACTCCCCCGTTCCATGATTACTATGAAATATTGCGGTCTAAACTAAATGTCTTAAGCGACAAATCACTATTTTTGACACTATAAAAGTAATTTGAAAAAAAAGTATAAAAACTGAAACACTTATCTTTTAGGTAAAGTACTTATCTTTGTTTATGTTAAATCTGGTGTCGATGTCGATTGAAGTAGACAGTTGGGTTTTGCTTTAAAAAAGGGCTAAATTTTTGATTTTTTTTCTATTGAGCAAAGTGAAATGAATCGTGTTTTGGAAACACTAGTCTTATAAAGCATATTCATGTTAATCTTGTGAATTTTTGTCGCCTAGTTCCATGATTGCTTTGTATGAAAAAAACATTATACTGCTGACGTATTTTAGCATACATGGACCCTTAAGTGGAAGTTGGAAGTTCCACTGTTAAGTGGAAGTCAATGGATTTAAGTTGAATAATATAAGATCTGCGAGTCAAACCGTAGGCTTAGGTTATTTCAAATAATTATATGAATTAGCATATTAATTTTGAGGTTATGTTTTTTGTCAAGTAGTGAAAGCCACTTAATAAGGTTATTGCTTGGTAATTTGTTTGGAATAACTGTCGCCCCGCGCTGAACCAAACTCATGCGCATCAGCACGTTACTAATGAGAGCTTATGTGTATTGAATTAGTGTTTATAAGTAATTGTAAAAGTGTACAACTTCTTTTTTATATTTTTTTGAAATTCAATCCAACGTTAACGTTTTTTGACCTAACGTCAGTCTATTGGTGCGATAGCTAGGTATGTATAGTAGAAGATCCGAACCTAGATCGACTTACACCGAGCTGATAGTTGAATAAAACATATTTTAAAGTCAAATAAGTATATTAGTGATCATTTTAAAAGTGAGTAAACAAATCCTGGGCCGAATATTTTTAATTAATAAAAAAAATGTTTTTCATGTTTCCAATGTTTTTTCAGGCAACTCTATATACGAGTATCAACATAAATTGTAATAAAAATTGTAAAAATTGAAATGAAACTGCACATAATTTGATATATATTTTTTTCTATTATCCGATCCCGTCAAAGTAACTAGCAATTATCTGTTTTTACCTGACAATCCAGATAAATAACAAGCAACCCATCTTTTGCAACTTCGTCTTATCCTACCTTAAGTCGGGATAAAATCGTAACATTGCACCAATTAATAAATAAAAATCATTTTAAGAAATAAAAAAAGTCCAGGATTTTTTAGGCAACCCATTTTTTGTTATGTTTTCTGATATACTAAATTTGTTTTCAAAAACCGGTTTCCTCCTTATCGGCTCGGTGTAGGTCGACCTTACTTCGGATCCTAGACTAGTAAGAAAAATATGAAAGTGGGATAAATGCGGCTCAAATGAGGGCACTACGGAAAATCTGTAGTGTATACGAAAGCGAAAGGACCGTATTCGTAATAATTTGATCCGAGAGAGACTGAAATTGAAATAAAGTGTTAGTGTAAAATTGAAAGACCACGATTCGTTAGTTCGGCCGTGTAGAGGGAAAGATATTAATAATCATCTATTATAAGAGTTACAAAAAATATTTATTTTGTCTCTTATTATTATTAAGTAGAGTTAGAAGAAATGGTATTGTTACTAAAAATATTTACCCTTTACGTTCAAAAATAAAGTTTAAAGAAAATGTTTCAAGTTTCATATACTTCGTATTACTTAATACGAGTATAAGATTTTTGTTTTGAGGGCCTACTAATGTTATAAATTGCGAAAGTTTGTATGTTAGTTTGTTTTCCGAATAACCGACATTCATGTATGCTACAAAACACATAGAGGGTAACTTGGATTAACACATAGGATAGTTTTTATCCCAAAAAAAGGTTAATGTGTGATCATTAACCACGCGGGCAACGCCGCGGGCAACGGCTAGTTAATTACAATATCTTTGACATATAATAATTTTATATGGGTTTCTATAAAGTAGCAGGTATTTATTGAGTATTCCAAATACCTTCTTAGCTGTCTTATTTTTAAACAAAGATTTAACTAAGAATAAATTTAAGTTGGAATGATAAACTGTATTACAGTGTTAAAAAGACTATAATAATAGATTTAGATTATAGTAGATAAATTTAGTATTAAGAAAAGGTAAGAGAAAACCCAAAGATAAGATTTTTTTTGTAAAATGAGTATTGTGTACTTAAGCACTTCACCTCGCACCACACATTCGGTGTTGAGCCGCCATTATCTATAATCTGTACGAAACATTCATTACAAGGCGTCTCGTCGATGCCATTAGTGAGAACGTTACACGGGAACTTGACCCTTGCCTCATACATACCAGACATACCTCTATGGTCTAGTGGTTAACGTATGCGCTTATAGACGCTTATCGATGAGGTTTCGATTCGATTTCCAACAGTACCTCTGTTACTTAACTGTATTGTTTTGTCAAACAATGAAATGCTTAATAACTAATTCCATAAAATGAATATCCTCCATTCAATTTGATTGTATGTTTGTGCGTAACAATACTACTCGGTACTCGGCCAATAGCAAACCGATTTTGATGGTTCTTTTTAAGAAAAATAGGTCATGTTCCGAAGTGGTCCCATATTACTTTTATCATGATCCGACTTCCGATGATCCGAGTAGTTTTTGAGTTATACCTACATACATTTTTCTCGTATCTTGAGATATGTGAAAAATGAATGCATTAATAAGTGTAACTCAAAATCTACTTGTCAGATGTTGATAAAACGTATGTGGGGCCGTTTCGGAAATATTTGATATCTTCGAAAAAATAATTATCAAATTGCGATATGGTATCCAATGAAATAGTTGTAGTTGGCATTTGCAGTTTTTGGCGCGAGTTAAATATTTTTTACTTATTACAAAAAGTGCACAATGCCGCCATAAAGTTTTTATTTCAACAAACTATCTAAATGTAGCGGTAGCAAAAATACTGAGATACCTACGGTGATACTGACTACTGTTTGACGTTTCAGAAATGTGTTATATTTCAAGAATACAACTTAAATTTCATCAAAGAAACAGCGAGTTTTTTTATGATATTGGTAAACAAGCAGACTGATATCCTGATGGTAAGAAATTCACGCCCTAGAGACACTAAAGGTGGTAATGGTGCATTACCAACTTGCCAAATTTTATGATAAGCCTCGAGCAAAAGTAAGTTTACCGGCTACCCTATCCTCCGAACCGGAACACGTCAAGTCAGTCAGCACTGACTATGGCGACAGGAATAGGTAAGGCAGTGGTACCAATCCGGGCGAATCGCTGCGAGACTCTATCACCTAGTTAGATGTCACGGTGTTAGTGACGATAAGTCTATGCTCGCCTTTTACGAGTTGCCTGGCACAGGAAGGCAGATGCTCTATTCTGCAAAGGAGTCCGCACCAATACGGCGAAAAACTCATTTTCTTCTTATTACTTTGTAAGTTATAATGCGCCCAAGTTATATTTCTTGTAATTTCGTAATAGTATAATAATACTATCTTCCAACAGGATCTTCCATCCCCTCTTAACTTTCCGTTAAGTGGTTAAAAGGTCATTGTACTAAGCTGTTACTTAAAAAATATATTAACGGATACTGTACTTAGATTTCAGATATACCGACATGAGGTCAACCGAAATATAGACCTCTGCGTACGGACGTCAGTAGTAACGTGATTAATTCAACGAGAGTAGATATTAATGATTTATCTAGTCAACGCCTCCGACGCATGTCAAATCTATCGATAAATGTACGAGGCACATGCCTAGAGTTACATGTGATTATTAGGGTTGTCAATAATCTAATTTAAAGTTTACTTACTGCTTTTTTTTCTCAAATTTTCATTTTTTTGTGATATTTTATTGCATCAGGCGTTACGTTGCGGAAATCCATTACAACAGATGTAAAAATAAGCCTATTCGCGGAATTAACAAAATAAAGGCTTATTTTTATCTGTAATTTTTTTTGTGATTAGACGGTGAAAAAGCCACGGTCGTCTCTTTGGCTTATAAAAATCATAGATGTAGGTGTGTGGCTAGTGTCAAGCCTATTTTGCAAGTCTTCCGGCTACTCTACCCGCCGAACAGGATATGATACTACGATGATACGAGTACATAAAGAAGTATTAATAAAATATGTTACCATGAGTCCGTGGTGTCAAGAGTCTTCGAAACCGACTTGTTTGTATAAATAGGTTAAAAAATGTGAAGGAATCCAGGCAGATCTGCCAAGATCGTGAGGTTTGGAACTGTATACTATCTGCCTATGTCTTGATGGACTTGGCGTGAAGATATGTATCGACAGGACACTATCTGATCGTGCATGTCAATCTTGGTCTCCCCGGGTACCTACATCCATCTTCATTTGCAATACAATGTATATGTGCTTTGGCAATCTTTCATCTGTCATTCTTTCAACATGACCGAACCAGCCTTTCTCATTTTAACACCAACACTTTATTTCAATCCCACTCTTTCTCGGATCTTTATTATAACAAAGAGTACCGACCGTCGTATCTCTTAAGATTAACAGCTACTGACAGTTTGTATGAATAAAATTTAAGTATTGTTTTCCCATTTTCCTGCAAGAACTCTCTCCTGAAAATAACCATCAGAAAAAAAGAATTAGCGACATTGATCCATCCGTTCAGGCGCTAAGCAAGGACCACTCGAAAATGGGATTCATTTTTGTTTTTCTTTCATGAACTTGTCAATTTATCATTTTCAATATTATTAAAAGGGGTTAACCCTAACGATTTTTTGTGTGTAAAGAAGTCATTTGAGTTTGAACTCATTGAAAACGGCAAAAAGTTATGATATAATATATTTTTGGACAAAAACATCTTGTAAAAAACATTAGTACAAATGACAATGATGGCAATTTTGTTGCGCGCTCACTAGACTAATTTAAGGCTATCTTTTTTCAACGTTCATATTAGAAAGAGACAAAATATTTTCAGTGTTGTCAGATAAGTTAGCACATGATATTTCTATAAATTTAACAAGGCCGGACTGATCTGAGATATTTAAAACGTTCCATCTCTTTCCTATTTGCTTAATTGGAAAAAGATAGCGTACATGTAAATTAAGTTTAGTTTGCGTATAGCATTGACTACATTTTGTATTAAACTAAATTCTACATAAATGAAAATTTTAGTTTTTGTTGATTTTAGTTTTTTAAGTACTTTACTGTTTTTATACTATGTAAAAAGCTATTGTCGAAACTAGTTTTATCACTAACACTGTAGCTTAAAAAAAAGATTAGAAATGTACGATGACTCTTAGGTGAATTCCCCCCCCTCACTTTTTTACACGTTATTGCTCACTACTATCGTATTGCAGTTTATAGGGTAAGATTTTTATAATTTGAATGAATAACTTACTTTGGTATTTACGCTTGATTCTAATACTAAATTATGTAAAATAATTCTAATACTATTAGAAGGTCACGTGTTCGATCACATTGTGGGACTTAATGTCTTCGGCTAATCGTGGGTGGCCTGCTTTTGCCTGTGCATACTTCTACGTGGATATGGGCGTGAAGATACTTTTTATTGGTCCATCCGTACACACGTGGTACTATGACCTAGAGAAATAAGGATTCTAGATATAATACAATAGTGAAATCACAATAACAGTTATAGTAAATAAATATCCCAGGACAAGTTACACAAATTAAATCTAACCCCAAAGTAAGCAAATTATATGCTCGTATTATGGGTGTTAGTCAACGATACTAATACATTGAAATACTTAAATAGATACCAGAATAAATTTAATAAACACCCAGACCCGGAAATGTAGACATCTAAATGTTTATCACGCAAATGCCTGACCCGTCGGGGAGAGAGCCCGAGCCTCGCGGTTGGTGGATGTATTTAGACGTATACGCTAGCCACTCGACCAACGAGGCGGACAATTTGTTAACTGGAAATTAACACATTTTCCAGTTAACAGTCAGTTATCACATGCAATAACAGTATATGCAGTATATGCAGTGTATATTGTATGTGATATCGTAAATTTAATGACAGCATTAACAACTTTTAATGTTGAACATGATTAAAGGTTTCGTATTGGCTACGGATGTAATTGGACATTATTTATATTTTGATTTTGATGTCGCCACTGTGGTCTGGTGTTCCGGTGTTTGGCATTAACTACATAGCAGTAGGCTCACTAGGTGGTAGAGTTTTGCAGCGACTCGGCCCGTATTTGTACCAACGTCTTACCTTTTCCGGTCGCCAAAACGTCAGTGCTTGCCGTTGACGTGGAGAATAAGGTAGCCGGTAAACTTACTTTTGCTCGGGGTCTAACATCCCGGCCTCAAGTTGGCAACGTATCATTTCCACCTTGGTGTCTCTAGGCGGCTTGAATTTGTTGCTATCTGTTGCTATATTTGTATATGGAAATCTGTCTGCTTGTTTGCCTTCTAATGTTATAAAAAAATGAGGTCGTTGATTCGATTCCTTGGTCAGGCAACTCAAAATGTTTTTTTTTTCAATTTTATAAAGAAAACAGTAGACCCGGGTTTTGCTGAGTGGCCGGTAGTTTTGCATAAACAAATGTGAAACTGAAATACCTTTAGGATATCGTAATCGTGACAATTAAAAAGAAAAAGTTGTTAGGTATTGGATATGTGCCCGGCTGGCGATAGGCTTACTGTTATAGGCACACTTATTAGACTTAGTTTCTTCGGCTAGTCGTGTGTGCCCTGGTAGTACCTCTGCCTACCTCTTCGGGGATATGGGTGTGAAGATACTCACTCTGAATATACTTAATCGTGTCCTAGTTGGATCTTGGCCTACGTCATAAGAATACTTACTTCATATTTCAATTATTTAAAGGTGTGCCCTTTTTTACAAAATTATCCAGTGATTTTACCTTTACCTTTACCATGAGTTGGTATAGATTATGTCTAATAAGTTATATTATGTCGAAATCGATGACACTTTCGATCTAAAAATGAATTTCCCTTAGTTAGATAGAGTCACTGTTCAAAATTTTCATACAAATTATTCACAGAGACGGTAGCGGGTATAGCAAAACTGACAAACCGTCATGGTAAGGGCTCGGACAGATTCCGCGCATGGACACCAAAGGTGGTAGTGGTGCGCTGCATTCCTAAAACTAAAGCTGTGTAAGTACCACGACACACGACAGTTATGGTTAAAAGTATTGTGGCTGATACGGCGAACCACCGTCTCACCTAAAAAATGAGTCATCACAAAGGTCTACCACCTAGTCTTAGTCATAGCGTTAGTCACATACAACCTTACCTTCTCTTACGAGCTTCCAAGAAAGCAAATTGAGGAAATTTTTGGTATTAGGTCTTTTTTTTCAATGTTTTAAAAATAATTAAAAGGTGTTAAATACTAGGTACTAAGATACGAGTATTTTTTTATGATATTGGAAGAGAAACAAGCAGACAGATTTCCTGATGTCATGAAATTGACGCAGCCTAGAGACACCAAAGGTGGTAATGGTGCGTTGCCAACCGGAGACCGGGATGTAAGGCTTCGAGCAAAATAAAGTTTTATCGGCTCTTCTCTCCTCTTCTGAACCGGAACACATCAACGATAGGCGCTCACGTTATGGCGGCGGGAATAGGTAAAGCGGTGGTTCCAATCCGGGCGAGTCACTGCGAAACTCTATCACCTATGGTGTTTAAGAGTAATGTTGCTACGGAGAGAGCCCTAAACACCACCTGACTTGACACATATTTCTTAAATACTAAGCAGGTCGGTTTTGACTTTTGACACCTCTGTAGCAATAGAAAGTATATAATACTACCTCTTTTTTGACGTTTTTCCTTGTTTTGACATGGTCGAGGAAAGTCCAAGCTAAAGCGTCACATTTTACTTCCATCAAAAATGTCACATATCTACTGGATCTTTTGATAAAACCTCTAATTATAATTGAATTTTAGTGGGACATTTCAATCAAATCGATTTGATCAAATAACACAACAGGCAAAAGATAAGAACAGACACATTAACAAGAAACAAACACAATAACAAAAGACGTAAAACTTCGTTTTTGGGCATAGAAATGTCGAGGCAACCTTATTCTATTAATTATTCGTGGTCAATGTAATAGCCGTGTCCATATTAAATAAGGTTTTAAAAGCCAAGAAAGCGGAAATACTTCAAACGCTATCCTGAAGAAAATGCAGGTGAAACTAATAAAACTAAATAATTGAAAACGTTTCATGGTCACATTATGACGAAACCTACTAGAAATTATTTTTACCACGAAGCTTTTTAAGTGGCACTTAAAATTAACACCGTTGAAAGCTTTTCCGGAATCCCAAAATGTAAGCTCGATTATGGTCGGAAATAATTCTAATTAATTATATTATTGTATGGAACTAATTGCTGTTTGTCCAGTAAAACTAATTAATATTTGTCGCTAACTGTACAAGAAGATATAGCAACTAGAAACGGTTGCTTTCTTATACTACGGATCAGTGATTTCTGGTGATAATATTAGTTACATTGTAAAAAAATGGTTTCTTTTTACAAAAAGCAGATAACTGTGTGTGTTTTTTAGCTATGGTGTCTCACTCAACGACCGTTCTCGCAATAGTGTGGTCAAATAGACTAATATATATAATTGAAAGAAAGAAAAAGAAAAATGAATGAGAAAGAGGATGTAGAAATGAGAAAGGACATGCTCCGATGGTTCGATCATGTGAAAAGAATGGCAGATAAAAGATTGACGGAGCAGATATGCAACGCGAATGTGGGTAGAATGTAGGTACCCGGGAAGACCAAAGTTGACATTTCACGGTCAAATCGCTCGGGTATTAACCGGGATAGTGTCAAGAGTCTCTAAAACCGACGTTTGTATGAAAAGGGTAATTAATGTGGAGGCAGCTGGAAAATGAGAAAGGGCATGGCTACGTTGATTCGATCATATCAAAAGAATGGCAGATAAAAGATTGACAAAGCAGATATATATAGTTAATGTGAATGGGTTTAGGTATCGGGTGAGACCTAGGTTGACATTCCACGATAAATCATTCGGGTATATACTGGAGTGGTGTCAAGAGTCTCCAAAACTGGCGTTTGTATGAAAAGGGTAATGAATGTGGAGGGATCCAGAAAGGTTTATAGGGATGCAAATGTGTATATAAGTACACGGGTCGATCTATGTTAACGTTGATATTCCTAGACCAAACCGTTCATATGTTCTCCGAAGGTGGTGCCGGGAGTTTCCGAAACCGGCGTGTTTGTATGAAAGTAGTAATATGTAAATGTGGTGGAAGCTTGTTAGGTCTACAGGAATCGTGATACTTGGCACACGATACCCTCTGCCTACTCCGCAAAGTACTTGGCGTAATGATGTAGTCTAATATTTCAAAACATTTTAAAACTATTATGGGTGAAAAGATAGTCTGAGATTTAAGCATTTTGGAATTTAGTGAAATCTAAATTGTTTGAGTAACTTTAATCCACAATTCATTTCATTTCTCTAGAATAATCTATATGTATATGTGTGTATGTATAAACATACATACATACATATACATGCATACCTATCTTCACGCCAAGTCCCTTACGAGGTAGGCAGAGAGTATCGAGTGCCAGACCTCACGATCCTGACAAACTTGTCTTGCTTCCTCCACATAAATATCCGATTGATCTGATCGTGAAATGTCAGCCATGATCTCCCCGGGTACCTACATCCATCCACATTCGCATTTTATATCTGCTTTGTCAATCTTTCATCTGTCATTCTTTCCACATGACCGAACATGCCCTTTCGCATTTTAACACCAACACTTTCTTTCAATGCCACTCTTTCTCGGATCTCACTGTTACGAATGCAAAGCGAGTCTAGCTTTTTTGACTCAAAACCTCGCTTTGGATTACATTAGATTAGATTATATTTTTAAATTATAATGTTAGTGATCGTTCACTGGTCAGGCTAATAAGTTAATATCGTTATAGTTTCACGACAAACCAATCAAAAACAAAAATTCTCGTAAGTGGTGTGTCTAACGCATAAGAAAAATTGCGATTCAAAATATTGGTTTCCCTGCACACTCCTCTAGATAAACTTTAAATATATGTTCCTTCGCCTATTCAAAAACTAAAAAGTACGGACTTTTTAGTATTTCAATGGTTAGAGCTTGAAAAGTAAATAATAAAACTTTTATACGCAATATACACTTTTTTAACCTCAGCGACTAGATTTAAATTCTAAATCAATTTATTTTCGCAACCGCTCCCTTAAAATACAGTAGAGGTATTAGGCTATTTTATAAAAAGTCGCATTAACAAATTATAGATATACTTGTAGATCATAATCTTGTCAGTGGTATCTCACATGCATATTGCGTGCCCGCTGTTAAATTGATTAGTCACGTCGCCAAGTTGCAACTCCTCAAGCTATGTCTGCGCCTTAACGACGATTTATTGAATGTCTCGTCTAGTACAAATATATCAATGTTTACGCATTAAGTCAAGGGCGGTCACCAAGCAGCTGGTTTCCTCAAAAATTTGAATACGTCGCTGAATTCCCGACTACGAATATAATACTAGTTTTACGACCGTAACCGAGGTCACGCTAGCAAACGCTCTGAATATCATTTCCTTTAAACAAAGAAGACGTTCTGTTGAGGTCTTCGTACACTATATATTATAACAATAGTAACGGTCTACAGGTGGATTTTACGTCCCTTATTTCAACTACTGAAGAAAATCAGATGGCCATGTTTAAAAAAAATAGATTATGTCTCCCGAGGAGATGTAAAGATTGCAAATAATCTATTTACTTACCTATATCCAAATCTGTTTAGGTTTTTAAGGTTATGATGAAATTAGCAAACTCACATCAGTGAACCCTAAAACATAGATTTTTTTTAATGTAAAAGATAAAAGTTGCTTTTTGTCTTATAATTATACATTAGTTAAAATAGCTTTCTAAATCCAAGAATTCCTTCTGTCCTGTAGGTAGGGAACAGTAACCTGGGTATCCTGTAGGGAACAGAGCTACATAAGTTAATTTCAAAATTAGAAATACACTCACCGGCACGGAAACTTGGCCAAGTACAAAACGTATGATAACTTCCTTTATTTTTTACTTAGCTCCACAAATTTTGGCTAAATGTGATCGGAGTCTATCCAGTTCACGTTCCTGATCACTTTTTCTCACAATCAAAAGTTTTTCGAG